>RXPK01000548.1:0-121113 GCA_004143645.1 Protaetia brevitarsis | reverse complement strand
AGTGTCTAATGTTAAAATTACTCTAATTTTAAGAAATTTTTCTTTTGATATCTCGTATGCGAAGCAAAACATTGCGAATTAACCTTGTTTGTGAAGTCGTATTAGTGGACTGAGTTTCAAGTTCATATTTCAGTTCAGTATCTCAAAAAATGTGACTTGCCAATCCCTATCACTGTGCAAAAAATTAAACCTGTACTCCTTGAAGTAAAGAAAATATAGTGAACTACAGAAAGTGCGCAACATATGAGATTTCCTTTGTCTTTGAATTTAGTAAATCTTTTTTCTCACAAATTACCTCAGCATGTCTTGAAAGTAAAATAAAACTCTTTAAATCTGCAGAAAATTTAATTGCATACGAGAGAATGTCAAAAATATGAAACTACGCAAGAGTAAAGTATCTCAGTTTTTGAGTTTAGAAGATTCTTTTATTAAAAAATGTTGTTTCAAATTCAAGTGAAACAAAATAATAGCATTTAAATGAAATATGAGTTCTTAGTAATTGCTAGTAACAATTAGTTTAGCTTCGTCTTTCTTTTTAGGTAGGTCTTAATGTCGATCACCACAAGTAAAAGAAAAAATAAAACACAATCCATTTGCAAGAATGTGCAACTACAGATTATTAATTAACGTAAAGAATAATCATTGAACTTCTATATGTCGTTTTCCGTTTGGTAAACATTTTATCGATCTAGTATTAAATTCTCTTAGCAATGTTAACTCTTAAAAAAAAACAAGATTGATTTCCGCGATAAATTTTCCAAGTAGTCGATATTTCCAAACGGTCAAAATTTGTAAACGTTGTTTTTTATGTAGCCCCAAAAAAAAAGAAATTCATTAGGTCTGGTGTTTTTGGAGGCCAGAAATATTTTGAATAACTTCGAAGAGGAAAAGAAAGAAGCATTTGGTGGTTTTGAGGCCAAAAAAAAGCATTGAAAATGTTTTCTATGTTGTAATTATTTTGTTTTATTTCAAAACAAAACAAGTTGTGCAGTAAAAATAATCCCCATTTAGAAATTTTCCTTTTCAAGGTTATAAATTTTTTTAAACTAACTGATTTGACATAATATGCATGATTTTCTCTCACAAATTATAATACACAGAATAAGATATGACCGCTGTATGATCTCAATCAATTTTGTATACAGCGTAATTCCCAAAAAAAGATTAAATCTCTTTTTTTTTGCTAAAATTGAGCAAAACTTCATATTTGAATATAGCGTTGAATTTGAAACAATGTTTATTAATAAAAGAATCTTCTAAACTCAAAAATTGAGATACTTTATTCTTAACGTAGTTTCATATCTTTGATCTTCCCTCGTATACAATTAAATTTTCCGCATATAGTTTCAAGACATGCAGAGATAATTTGTAAGAAAAAAGATTTACTAAATTGAAAGACAAAAGAAAAGTCTGTATTAGGGCGTCTTCATACTAAATGCGACACACTGTATATCTTCAGCTATTATTTGTTCAATTTCAATATTGTAAAATTGTTAGTGGAATTCTATTATTCCATAATAAGAGATCATTTATTTTTCATATATTTTCATAATTGTACATTTATATAAAGTTGCGAAAAATAGTTTGCCGCGTCTGCTTAATTTCATATGCTTTGGCTATTCAGAACTATAATTCTCTCATTATACCCGAAAGTCTAAATGCATCGACAGATTAAGATGTTGTTTGTAGCAATTACTCAATCCAAAACGCTTTAAATAACTTATCATCAATTAAATACGAACGTGAATACGTTAAAAGGGTATTTTCACAATGATGATTCTAAAAACATTTTCCGAGCGTCTGATTTACCAACTTATCCCTTATGGAGATCATCCTTGTCTTACCTTCAATAGATACGAATGTCAATGCACCACCAACTGTATAGATTACAATCACTAAAGTCAGAAAAAAGTGCGTGAACCAGCGCCTACTTAGTCTGCTCAGTTTATTATAACACCAAAACGAACATTTTTCTCCAATGCCGAGTCCGGACTTGGCCGTTCCAATGGTAAAGTCTTTAATATCGTTGAACTGGTTGTACATATACCTAGAAGCTTTTCTAGTGTACAAATACGACGATGACTTAGGATGGGGCGAGATCCCGTGCATGCTGATATTAGCACTGTAATTCCCAGATGCGCTTATGGGTTGCGAGGCTGTCAATCTTGGCGAGGGCATAGTTGAGAAACCAGTGGGCTCTGGTATTCTCAAAGGCGGCGGGGCCCATCCCAGCTTCTGTCTACGGCTTCTCCTACTTTCTCCTCGTGTTAGGATAGTCGGAGTTCCCGGATCACTCCTGGGCGGCGTTGGAGGGGTTATGGGTGATGATAGGCTCTGCGAATCCATCGCGATTGGACCAAACGAACTTCGATTAGGACGGTTATTTTTAATCACATGTCATTATCACAGCATTAAAAAAAAACGTTTCACACAATCCCACTCAATAAATCGCAACTTTAAACATTGCTGATGATGATTGATGACGGTTCGAAACGTACTCGCAACACCGCCGGATTCGGTTTTGTTGTCCGCATGCGAGCGTCTCGCGCACTAACTAGTCTCCAAGTTATCCTACTGAACGCGACGCTATAACGACGCACTGGGACGCGTCTCGACGTCTATATTTCTTATCTCAGCAGCGCGATTTTGTCTCGTCGAGTATATAAATATTAACTGACTGAGTTTTCTGCGTATACCTCGACAATCTTTCACCAGTTGTATTTATACGAAATCGGGGAGGTTCCGAGATTATTTATTTTATTTTGTCGATTACGAGGCCGCAAAGTGACTATGGGATTAACGGGAAAATGAGTGTTTCTCGGATTTACGGTAGAGATGAGTCTCCTCTTCAAAGGTGATGAAGCCGAAACAGTTTGGCTTCCGTCTAAAATCGCATGAAAACTTTGGTTGGATTATAGGATCAAAGAGCCGTGGGGAAATTTATCGACACTCGTTTGGTCGGTTTTGTCAAAGGATGGAAGGACGTTCAACTTTTGTTTGGACTGAAATAATTGCGAAAAGGTGTGCCAAAGTTTGAGTTTAAAAAATATTTCATGGAAAAACATTTTTTTTAGCATTAAGGTGCAAGGAAACGATTAAAAAATTCATAGAAGGATATTATTTTTACCAGAGAACCAATCAGTGTTAAATAAATAATATTTTATTTCAATTAAAAGAAAATATTTTTTGGCCTCGCGAACTGGTAACCAAATTAAAATAAACTCCGTCAATATTTCCCATGATTTTGTTTATAAATTGTTCATTAATAATGCAGAAAACAATAATATTTACTGAAAAAATAATTTATTATAATGTCAAACTCATAGCCTGGTAGATAAAAATTAACCAAGCTTTGGGATGTGTTAATGAACAAAACGAGTAATTTAACTATTAGAGAGAAGTATAGGGAATGTTACACTAAATCAGGGTAGAATTTAATTCTACGCCCAACAGTATAAAAATATACAGAGTGTTCCGTTTGAAAGAAAAATAATGAGTTTGACAACTTTCAAAATTCTTTGATACGTCGTCGATTTTTAGACACCTTGTATAATATGACGGGAGCTTTTTACTACATTTTGGTGGAATAATGTCTATAATCGGTAATTTTAAATTAGGATATCTCTGGTACTTAAAAGCAAGTGAAAACTAATCAATTACGTTCAACAGCGTGAATGTTAACATTTTCACAAAAATTGTAATATCATAGTAACAGCAACATTTTTGACGTTTACAACTGCGTCCTCACGAGTACCCGCTCACAAATTTTAAATAGAACGGCCCATCGTGTGGCACCTCAAATGAAAGCTTATTTTATTAGGATTATGGTGATGTATGACTTGTTTACTTTTTGTTTAGTTTATCTGTAGTTTCTTGTGATATTTTTTATTTGGGTTTAAGGTCGGGTAAAATCAGAGAAATTTTTTTTTTTTAAGTTCTGCTTTGCATTTTATTTTAATTTATTTGCTACGATCGTTTCGTTACCCATTATGATAGCTTTTTTAAGCAGTATTACATATATTTAGTTATATATTTGTCTTCTTAAGTTTTACGATGTGCAGCAATTTTTTTTTTTTTCGTTCTGTTTGGAAGAATGTCAAAACTATTTTTAGCAATTAAGTTAATTAAAAATAACACAAACTAAACAATTACAAACAAAATTAAACAAATAACTATATAAGACGTGCTAACATGAACTATAAACAAATTAATTTTGTTTGACATCTTTTTGACAAATAAATGATTTTTAAGACGATAGTCTTTTACAAAAATTTTAATTTGTTATTTAATAAAAAACATCATGTTAAAAGTAATATATTTGAAAAAAAAAATTGAAAATTTCACGTTTTAAAATGTCCCAAAAAGACAGTAAATGCCGAAGCGTCCATGAATTAATATTTATTTTTCAATTAAATAAACCCAAAAAATCCTTGTTTTTTGATTTATAACTATTTTATTACAAATATATTTATTATGAACCGTTTTAGCAAGTGCTAAAATTATTGACAAACATTTGACAATTCTTGACAGACATTTTGTTGCAAAAATTGAATGGGAACATTCAAATCGTCAAAATTGGATAAAATTTCATTTGTATACTAACTAAAACAAAACGTTATCAAGTCATTTGACATATCCATTCCTATTTGACATAATTTTCCTAAACCATAGCTTTATTCGTTTGTCATTTTGTGTAGTTCAGAACACAAAATTACGTGTTCGTTGTGACAGACGAATCGAGGATTCCAGTTACTGATGTTCGTTTGTAAATCTAGTGCTATTTTGAACTGTTCCGAATCGTACAATCCTGCACTTGTTCTAAAGAAAGAGCAAGTTTGGGTTGTTTAAGGGTAATATAGGTTATAGCAATGGTTTTTTTAAAGATATTTACTTCGAGCATTATTAGTATAGTCACGTAATAGAGGAAGATTAGTGCTATGATGTTGTTTAAGTTATAAACAACTTACAAACATAAATCAATCGATCAGGTTAAGGTTAGGATACGTACAAACACACTATAAACCTTATCGAGTAGTTTCACTAATGCCCGGTAACATAAAGCGTGTGTAACCAAATGATTAGTTAATCATTTGTTAGCACTAACAAATTGTTAAGTAAAAGTTGAGTAACATAAACTTAACCATTTGTTAAATGTCGAGTAATTAGTTAACAACTGATTAATGGCTGTTGTAAACTAGTTAACTGTAAATTTACTAAAATTGATAGTTCAGTTTGGTTCCGATAGAGGGCCAACTTGAAAACTTTGACGTTTTCACCTAGAAATTCAGTAATTGAGTTTTTGCTTCTGGCTTTGTGTCAAGTTTGTTGTAAGATTATAACCAAAACGGATATATGAATGATTAATCATCGTCCTCCAATGAAGAAACTATTCGATATACTAGACAACATATATGATAGACGTCATAGACCCACGACTATTCAGAGAAGAATCATGAAAATATAAGAAAAAAAAGGCAAATAAAATAATGATTTGTCGTGTTGATTGTTCTTTTCATAAAGTTGTATAATGTAAATAACTGCTCTTCATCCTTTACCCAGTAGTACTATGACAATTAAATTCAGATGTAATTTCTGCTCATACTTCGTTTTTTTTTTTTTTTTTAATAGATACTCCATCGGTTTTTTTATTTTCAACAACTCCTTTATAATTTTCAATGATCGCTGACAATGTGTGTTTCTCTTGTACCGTAAAATTTCTGGCTCTTCTCACGGCATCCTGCATTTCCCTACTCATTATGATGCATAGTGTCAAATTTAGTGATAATATTATCAGAAATCAAATGTTGAAATTACACCTACCTAGCCTCCATAATTAAAAATGTAATGTAATAATCACTAACGTATATATTTTAAACTTACTGCTGCTATCTTATTCCAAATTAATTGATCAGTGATCAAATTAAATCAAAAATAAAAATTCTGTCAAAATGTCAAATAGATTTTCCGTCTAAGTTCACATGTTCCGCCATCTATTGATACAATCATGCACGGCAACTTTCGTTGGACATTCGGCACATTTCGTGCTTTGGTAAATCTTAACAAATGTGTAACTACCGGAATAGCGGTGGTTAAGTTAACAACTGATTTAACAAATGATTATCTCCTAACAAACCTTTATGTTACTGATTTTTGCTGTTATCCATTGATTAACTTTGACAAATGGGTAACTATTGTTTATGTTACCGGGCATAAGTGTCGGCGCCTTTGATGTTTTGTCTATCAATTTAAGGAAATTCGCGATGGCGTTTAGCGGCTATATTTGCAACTAATATTGCAAAGTGGGTACGAAAATAACCTATATACTCAAACAGACTGACAATTGACAGAAAATCGCAAATCAATGTCACTTCTATAACAAAATGACAGAATGGAACGGCTTTGTAGGTTAGATTTTTGCTTGTAAACAAATTCAAATAGTTTTAGTTACGATTTCACCCACCTATGCGACACCGAGAATTTCCTTGGGCGCCATGTTTGAAACCCATGTTACCGGCGATGTGAAACTAGTGGATATACATATATACTGTGGTACAAGTACTAAATTACAACGTTGTTCTTTTGTATCTATTTATTGTAGTTCTGTGCCGTTCAAATTTACCACCGTAATTACGTGACTTCAATTTTAGAGTACTCTAAAGCCACTCCATTTATGAGAAACGCACAAAGCTCATATCTTTTGAGTTATAATTACGGAAAATGTATAGAACAGAACAAAGAAATTGTTTTGCTTGATAGTAAGTAAAGAATACTGACAGGCTGCGAAACAAGTGATTTTGACAGTTTTTGACAGGAAAACTGTCATAATTTTTCGAAGATATTTTATGTATAAATGCATGTATATTATTTTTTTTTAATTAAGTGTTTATTTTAACTTGTTCTCATTTTTCTCTTTTATATTACATCATAGTTCTACAATCAATAGTTTCCATATATCACATTTTTACGCACATACATATCAGGCACCTAGACGCAAAACGTCACAATACCAGTCACAAAGCAAAACATGACCAGTTCATTAATTATCTTTTCGAGTGTCCTATGTATCGCTTTTCTAAAATCAATTTAACAAATAGATACTTAATACGTATTATTTCTGTTTTTTTTTTACTGTACATATCTGAATCTTTTATCTTCCTGTGGACTTGCCAGATTTTGCATCTGGGCGCCTGATGTATGAATTCACGTGTCATTTTGACGTTTCTCACTTCTTTTGTTATTAATTCTTGTAATATATACTCAATGGCACAAAACGATTTTAATCGCGAAATAGTTATAGACCTGGTCTGACCTATATACATGTCACACAACACATGGCAGCCTATAGTAGCGGTCAAATCTGACGTGATTATTGATTCTTGGCTATCCAAAATTAGCTTACAATCTGGTCTCTATGAGAAACGTTCACGATAGGTGTACAAGATGGTTCAAAATATAAAATATAGGAATTACATTCAAATAGACAAATCGAATGTTTTATTAATAGATAAATGATAAATAATTAGATATGTATCTTCAGTTATATAGCAAGAAAGTGATCAAAGTTGACTAATTCTTATAATATTTAGTACATATATAACAACCACAAGAAATACAGCGGCTATCGCTATAGAACTTCGTCTATCCAATGCAAGTTATGACCCAATAAAGTTTTCCTGTATAAATACGTCCAATTTTTTATATTTATCCGACACATTTAATTCTATTTTTATTGGGTTTATTTAAAAAAATATATATATTTTAGACAGATGTATCTTTATTTTACCGTCAGTTTATCTTACGAAATGGTCTGCTCGCCTAGATTTGCATAAATGACGTTGCTATCGCCTTCTAATATACACGTGCTCTTAATTGCATTTCGAACTAGACTAGTAGTAAAGTTGTCGAGTGAACTAGTAAGCGAAACTCCAGTTTACGACTTTATACGTGCAGATACATACGTAGATTAGGCATAAGTGTCTATGAGAGGTGCTTTTACAAGAATTGATAGTGACAGCAATACTAATAGCGTTATTTTATTCTAAAGTAATGCTGTATACAAGATTTTGTGTATCGGTAAATTGCTACAAATATCTTCAGATTTTTTCTTGTTTGAATATTGTAGAAAGCTTGTAGGGAAGATGAGTTAGTCTGGACACGGGAAGACAATGGTTAGATTGACATTTTCTGTATTGTAATGCAAACATTTATTATGTTATGTACACTTCTCACAGGAAAAATCGGGACACCAGCAATTCAGAATTTTAAAATTTCTTGATTGTAAATGCAATGGAGAACGTATTCACTTATCATAGCCATAAATCACTTAATTATGTACATTACTGCTATCAAAGGTAACGACTAGAAATTTGAAGAGAAAAATAAATATATATAGAGAAAAAGGTTTATGTATAGAATAAACAAATCGGAGTTTCGGTGGCGGCGTTTCCTTTAGAAATGTCAATGAAAAAAAAATATATAACAACAAAAAGAGCTCTTGAATAGACTGCTTCATTTAGAAATATATATATGTATTTAACTTGTTTGATGTTATGTATAGATAATTCTTTTTTAAGAAAACGTGGTGATGGGATTTTATTATTTAAAATTATGTTACTTGTTAGTGCTGTTAGGATATTAGTTACTTACATGGATTTATGCTCGCGGGTATTAGTTTAGCAATAGATAATATGTCAGTCAGCCTCCTCAGTTTTGGGATAATGTGATTTTCACAGATTTATTGACTACTATTGATACTTTTATTGATGTATTAATTACTATTGTTGTTTAATATTCTTAAATATTGTATTGCTATAAAGTTTTCTTCCATCTATAAAAAATTACTAAAACCAGGTTTAAGATTATTTGTAAAATTCTTAAATAAAGCAATTAAGTTCGCAAAGAAATTATTTATTTTATGAACCCTCCGTTCATTGTATTTTCAGGAAATATATCTTAGCTATCGCCTCTGTAGTCTGACGTCGTTGATCTATTTGCTTGAAATATGGCCAACACTGGGTCTCTTTACAAACTGTCTTTATGTAGCACAGGTTTATTAACAATTATTTAAATATTATTGGATTTATAACACATAACAAAAATTGTAAGAAAGCAATCTCAGTTAGCGCTAAAATATTTATTGTTGAATTTGATACATTTAATACTTTTTCGTTGCTACTGCCCGAAGCTGGTTACGGACTAAAAGTGTTAGCTATATTTCAATAAAATAGAACGACATTGGATTACACAGGCCATATATATTTCTTGAAAATACAATAAACGAAGGGTTAATAAAATAAATAATTTCTTTGTGAAATTAATTGCTTTAAAAATTTTGTAAATAATCTGAAACTGTTTTTGGTAATTTTTTAATACATAGAAAAATATTTTGTAGTAATACAATATTTAAGAATACTAAACAACAACAATAATGAATACATCAATAATAGTATAATTAATCAATGTGAAAATCACATTGTTCAAAAACTCAGAAGGCTGATTGACATATTGTCTATTGCTAAAGTATTACTTGCGGGCATAAATCAAACTAAGCAACTAATATCATAGTAATAGGTAATATAATTTTAAAATCCCATCGCCATATGTTTTCTTAAAAAAAGAATTATCTCTACATAACATCAAACAAGTTGAATACATACATGTGTATTTCTAAATGGTGCCGTCTACTCAAGAGGCCTTTTAGTTATGTATTTTTTTTTTGCATTAGTATTTCCGTATTCGGTATTTCTAAGGAAACACCGCCACCGAAATTCCAATGTGTTTATTTAATGTATAAACCTTTTTCTCTATATATATTTATGTTTCTGTTTAAATTTTTAGTCTTTACTTTTAATCGCAATAATACACACAAAAAAATTATTTATGGCTTTGATAAGTGCAAATATCCTCTGAAAGCTGCATTTACACCCAAGAAATTTACGATTGCTGGTGTCCCGATTTTTCCTGTGAGAAGTGTACATATATATCTTTTTTGTGTTTTGGGTACGAATATTTTAGTCACTCTGACAGACTGAGGACGATGATAATGTATTGCCACGAATTTCTTTTCTTCAAGAGAGAATATATCCATTATTATAAACAAAAATAATAACAATAAAGTTGAAATATTTACTTATTCAAAAAGAAGACAAGGAATAATAAATAATATGAGAAATCTTAAATGCATGGAGATCTACTAAACTAAACAAATATCGACTGCATTCTAATGCGGCTCTCATACAACTGACGAAGTGATGATCCCATAGCGCGCCTCGACCATGATACAAGAAAATAAGGTATGCTCATCTAAAAACCAAAACTCGTCTTTTTCGAGCATGGCCCTCAGATACATCATCACTCGGCTGTCACCATTGCTGTTGATGTATTTATCAAATTACTATATTTATTTGAACAAGTTTCAGTTTATTTTTAAATCGATTAGAACACTTTATTTAGTTTTTATTTAATGTTTTGTGTCAGCTTATGCTTGTAGTAGTTTCAATTTACGTGTAGGGGAGGGTAGGGCAAGATGGGCCCACGAGGCATTATGGGGACATCGTCTTATCTACAAAACGGCACTAAGCATCTGTCAAATAATAGCAGTCCTAATATTGACAAGTGCTGTTTTATGTTTGTTGTAATGTAGGAAACTTTACTAGTGGTAATAACAAAGTTATTTCTGTTTGCGCGTGAACTTTGCAATTTCAAGAATTTCGTTATTATTTTGATGGTGAGTTCAACGGACAGAATCGGAAGCATAAGTAATCTACACTTTTTTGTGCTTATTAATTGACATGTATTGCATGTATTTTCTATAGTGTGTTATTTGTTTATTTCAAATATGTAATATGTTATTATAACATAACCAAAAAATGTCCCAAAGAGGCAAGATGGGGCTATTGGTATGGGGCAACATGGTGACATCACTATCTCACTCTTCAGTCTGGTCCGTTATGCCTGAATATGCCGTTATGCTTTCTCGAAGACATAATGCCTATTTCTTATGTTAGGAATAAAGTACAGGTTCAATCAAAGCGTAACAAGGGAAAGACAACAATCCTTATAAGCACTACGTATAAAAATCTGCTACAAGAAAATAGAAGTCTGGAGAATCCCTAAGGCAACTAGAAGTGCTGAGGGAGAGTTTAAAGGAAAAAAAAAATGACAAAGAAGAAAACAGAAAAGATCAAGAAGCCGAATTTTGTAAGGAAACCAAAAGGTTGAAAGAAAATATCAAGGAAATAATCAAGTTCTTCTGTTGAGGAAGATGACGCTCAATGTTAGTATTGTAAGGGGAAGTATTGATACAATGCCATGGATGGCGATGTACTTGGAGGCTGTGCGAATAACGAGGATGAGTTCGTCTTCTATTGTCTCAATTGTGAAGATTACGTTTAATATTCTTATCGTTATTGTATTTTTTTTATTTTAAATAGTTCCGCCTTAAAGAGTTTAAGCTTTGTTCCTGCATGTTTTTAAGAATATTTTAAGAATCTATTTTTTTTTACCTATTACCTATATTTATGGTACGACCCATTCTTAACTCACCTGGAACCCCACCTTGCCCCCATGGTGAGGCAAGATGGTGTATTTACACATTTCTTTTAAAAATTTTCTCACAACATGAAGAGTACCCATTGAAAACTTGTAAATTCATCCATCAGCAGATAAATGTTTAAAGATTACAACAAGCGTACTTAGAACCTTGTACATCAATTTGCAATCCTGATGCAGTGTTCTAGAGCTTAATGTTCCCATCTTGCTCCACCTTCCCCTATAGTGATTTTAGTTAGGTGTTATACGTTTGTTTTAGGTTTTGTGGATAAACTGTTTATAAACGTTGTAGTGGAAATTCTTGAGTGACTTTCATTCGTTTGAAGGAGTAGAATAAAAAGAATTGATAAATGAATTTGTAAAAAAAAGAAAAATAAAACACTGCTCTCACAATCATTGATTAATTCTTTCTCCTTTTTATCTGCATTTTTTTTTTATTCCAACACTGTCTGCATTAATGTTTGTACCAGACTAATAGATATTTCATTTGCCATTAAAGAAAAAAATATGAACCACTTACAATTAGTGAAATTTTAGTACGTGTAAGTACAAACAAGTATGAAGGTAAGAGCTAAAGAAGTGTAGAACATGTTCAGTTAAAGTAAAGCTTGTAATTATTAAGCTTTATTTGCTTCATTGCACTAAAATAAGCAAACATGAAATGTTATACTAAAACCAAAAAATACTTCTACTACATCAACAGAATCACTCATCACAAAGCAATAACGATTTTGCATTCAATTGAAAATTACATTTAAAAATGTGAATTATCTAACCTTTTGTTTCAATGCAAATTTGATTGAAGGAAATGGCAAAAAAACAGTTTTATTGATGTTAATAGGATAGATTTAAAAAAAAAATGGGAGTTAATTTTCTTTACATGGGTGATATCTATTAAATTATTGGATTGGTAGTACTGTTTGGCCCTCAAATACTTCACGCCTAGATGCGCAAGAGCATACCTTATTTTTTTGCATCATGGCCTCGACTATCTGTACAGGTGAGGAGGTTCATAAAGTAAACAATGTAAAATTACTTAAGAGTGTAAACAGTTATGGGAGTATGGATATTTATAAAAACAAAAACATTTTAAAGAATTCACATTTAGGACTTTTATATTTTAGCTCTTTATTTAATGTTTGTTAAGTCAAGCAAAGAAGAAAGGATTACACATTTTTAGAATATAGTGGAATCACTGTACCATGCATTTTTAGATATAGTTCATTTATTATAGCAGACGAGGTACTACGTGAGTCAGTTTGCTATGACGTCACGACCGTGTTGCAAACTTTCTGTTCGTCAAAACGTAAACAAACCATTAGGTTATTTAACTGTCAAACACTTTTGACAGGTGAATAAACAAACTCTTAAAAATAACATTTACAGTTAATATTACTGATGATTCTTTTTGAAAATCAGGATTTAAAGTATGTTAATCATGATAGCAGTGGAAAAAAAGCACAAGTGAGTACAATAAAATTTAATCGGGACCATTATCGCTTAAAGTATTCACAGTAACGATTAGTATGCAAGTTTCTTCTCTATCCAAACCAGTCTCTCTGATTTACTACTTCTGAATTTCGTTTCCAATATGTTGCACACCAAGTATGTCAAATTTCCAGACTAATTTAATTCAATCCGCTTTATACTATTGTATGCATCCTCCGATCTACCGTATTTCATCCATCGTTTTGTAATAAACTTCCTTTTCTTTGAGAACAAATAATATCTACCACAACAATGTGTTTCAACCATACAAAAGTATTTTTCTTTAAGAACACTGTCCAAAATGTTTAATGTGTTATGTTAGTCTGAAAAATGTATGTGAAAGAACCACTTCTGTAAACAATATTTGTATATACTCACTGTTTTCGTACTTGTCATAAATTGTGTTTCCAATAGCACATTGACAATAAGTATATAATCAATTTTTACAACATTTTTCGTATGCATTTTCGTTTTGGGTTAGTGGATGTAATTCCTTGTTTACTCATATGGATGAAATTTGCTTATGTTTGCAACA
Organism: Protaetia brevitarsis; assembly: GCA_004143645.1. Classification (NCBI taxonomy): domain Eukaryota; kingdom Metazoa; phylum Arthropoda; class Insecta; order Coleoptera; family Scarabaeidae; genus Protaetia; species Protaetia brevitarsis. Next base: position 107,540 of record RXPK01000548.1, on the reverse strand, counting down.
TGAATGTTTAGCACACTCGTTACTCTCTAAAAGCGAAATACTGTAAAGAATATGACATTAAAAATATATGGATTTTATACTTCTCGCACGAAAGTTAACGGGAGTAATGGCCCGTTGTTCCCGCGTTCTGCGTTGAAATACACGATTAACGAAACTATTAACTCCTTCGATTGTTTACACAATGGTTTCGATATGGTTTAGTTGTAATAACTACTTATTTTAAATAAATATATACCTAGTATAAACGCAAATTCCCACACTTTACTGCAAATCCAGAATATAATCCTTTGACAGTTGACAGCTATAACTAAATTGGTGGGAATACATTGGGAAGATGTGACAAGCATGCAATTTAAAAAGCAGTAGGCACCAATATAGTATCGTTAATTGAACATGAATAAGTTATATGTTAGTTGGTTATTTTAATAATATGGTATTGCATGGCCCGAATTTGCAAGTAATGACGTACCTCGTCTGTTATGGTAAATGAAGTATATAAATTGGAATAGTTTTACTGTAGTGGGTTAGTTAACTTCTACTGCTAATGATGTTACCTTTCTTATGGAAATGTGTACTGTTATTAGTGCTACAGTTTTGAGTATTTTTCTTTATAAAGTGATAAGATGACTTCATACCTCGAAACATTAAAAATTTAAAATGTTCGGGTCGATAAGTGGGTAATAATTCCTCATGTTATTTAAAAGCTTCACTATAGGATGCGTCAGTAATAATTTTCGGTTTTATTTATTTTATTAGCAGCGACTGTTAAGAGAAGTACGCCACACAGTAAATCTATGATGACATGACATAAGGTACGCCTCTATTCAACAGCGTATAGAAGATTACCTCGTAATAAGTGTGACGTCAATTAGTTCTAAAAAATGTGTGAGGTTCGCGTATTTCTGTATCTATTTTGGCGAACATTAAAAACAGTCACAATCTTCTAATTTTAGTTAGATGTATGTAGTGCTGATATTATGTGTTACGTATAGATATATATGTTTCTAGTGCGATAGTATGCAGTGAATAATCGGTAAAATTGGGTACAGCTGTGCTGAAATGAATCAGTAAATACTAATAATAAATCAACGGGAATTGAACGAAAAGTTGAAGAATTTAATTAGATTGTTGTATTGTAAAGATATCTGAAGAAAAGTGTATCCTTTGGCTTGTCTGTTGTATTGTTATTATACAGTCTGTTTGCTGGTAAAGTAAAAGTAAAGTAAAGAAAAGTGTATTTCCAAAAGATCAATACATACAGATATAGGGGAAGTCGCAACCAAAAAAGACATAGTTTATAAAAAAAAAAACTTAGCTATGACTAGAAGAATGATAAACTGAAAACGAAAATTAAAACCAACAACATTAACATAGTGACAATTAAATTAAATTAAATTAAAGTAAAGAGTAGTATTGTTATATCAACATTGATTAAGGATTAGAAAAATAATAGAAAATTGCACTAATTATATTAGTAATAAGAATAAAATTAAAAAAACCATTTAAAGTTAAAGACATAAAATAAGTAGTAAAAATATGAAGAAAAGTAATAAAAATTTGATTCATGAATATGCATTTACTTGAAGTTGACTTGATTTGATTATTTGTCCTGTGAAGTGTGATGTATTTGAGTTGGTTACGTCAATGAGTTGAGTTCAATTGATTCACTCACAACGAATCGTATGCGAATGGTTCATTTCAAAAATCGTTAAATACGACGTTTAAATGAATTCCCGATATTCGTTGTTAAAATAAATATTAATGTTTTATTTAAAATGTGTAATGAGAAATTATGCAGTACCTACTTCATATACAGAATATAGAAAAAGAATAATTCTGGAAATTATCTATGACAGGTACTTGAACTTAATAATAAAAAGGAATTTATTAGCAACACTTGAACCGATCATATACATATATAGGTATAAAGATGACATTTTATGGTGCTAAGAGACCGTATCACCATGTGGTGTTCTGCCTACAGCCTCATTAAGTAATGAAAAAAAGAAAAAATTATAATTATATACAAAAGATAAAAAAAAAGAGTAAATGAAAAGTAATTAAATGCAGCCTTACAATATAACAATATGTGCATGTGGAATTGTTAAGTGGTATCTCAGAGTTATAGTTCCAATAACAACCGTTTTAACCTTCTTTTTAAGTAAGGAAACCGAGCACACAGTATATCCCTTTGAAATTATATATTTATTAAGTGTAACAGCGGCGCTGTATGAAAAGCTCCGTTTAAAAACTCATGGCGATGCTTTGGAACGGTCAGTAATTGAGTGTGGCGTACAGGAATTTATGTTCCTGATATCTGAATCGGTACTATCAGACAAGTACACCGGTTGCTTATATTTCGCAATTCTCCAGCAAAAGAGCGTGAAGTGCAAAAGGCGTCTCTTTTCCATATCGAGGATCTGATGGTTTCGAATACAGAGGGAGGTTCCAACTCTCCTCGGTATAGAATAAACGAATCTTAAACATGAATTTTGAACTCTCTGTATCCTCCTGATATCATATTGAGTGAGACAATTCAAATAAACAACATCGCCATAGTTAAAATTGGACATTACAAGTGACTCACACAGCATGGATTTGGTGTTCATATAAAACATATTACGGTTTATATAAATCGATTTTAACGCAATAAATGATCTTCTTATCAGTAATGTAGTGTTAAAAGCAAACCGGAGATCTTCATCTAGGTACATACCAAGGTCCTTCACAACTGTAGAAGGAGCTACTTGTTCGCCACTAACGCGTACGTTAATCAAGGACTTAGTAGTCTCCCGTGCTTGTTTAGGGCTAAAGAGGATAAGCTGTGTTTTAGCAGGGTTGATCTGTAGACAATGAGGGCGGAAAATTTTCGAATATTATCAAGATCTGCGTTTAAATCCTGCTCAGCTGTCTTCTATTCAGATGGTAAGAAAGATTTATATATCTGTGTGTCATCCGCGTATAAATGGTAATTACTGTGTTGTAACACTTTCAGTAGGCCAGAGGTATCTATTGAAAATATTAATGGGCTAAGTATAGCACCCTGAGGAGCTCCGGAAGGTACATTCAATACGCCCAATACTTGACAGTATTTTGTATTTAAAAGTTGAAAAACAACGAATATGCTTGTTTATATGAATTGAATGATTTATTGAATATAAGCCAATTTAAATCAAGTCATTCTATAAGGGACAATTGAACAAACTACGTTGAACCTGAGATCAGTTGAACTTAAGATCAACGGTGATCTTCGTTGAGCATTAAGTGCTTTTACAAACCATTTTCCGCGAAGTTCACTTGAACGTGCTAAAAGCAGTGTTGGCTATTCTGTCGCGATGCCTACGTATGCGCAATGTCATTGTCCTGTCATTTTGCTTTCATGGAGAAAACGAAGTGGACGATTTGTGCCATTTTGTATGAACCACTTGGAGGCTTCGAGATAAGATTGGTTAGCTTTATTGTAAATATAGTTATGCCTATACTTAGTAATGAAAATAAAAATTATTAAATCTAGTATTTTTCCGCTAAGGAAGAAATGTACTTACTAACTTTTAACGTATTAAAAAATTACCTGCACTAAAATCGAAGAGAAATTTGATGTAATTACAGGCGAAATTTACAGAAACGCGGAAGTATTAAAAAACAAGTATGATAATATGAAGCAGAGGATGAAACAGTTTCAATCAAGCGGGGTGCCATCACAATTCGATGGCGACCATATGATAAAAAAAGCATTTTCTAGCTAAGAACCGTAATGTAAGCAACACCATTTCCGAGGATGAAAGAGCATGACTTCTGAAAAACATGGACATAAAAAAGTGATTAATATGTAATGCCCAAACAAATGCACACCTTGTCACCTTTCTCTCTTATTTCATTTTGTATCTACTAATCCTTCTATTACTTATTTAACAATATCTATATTAGACAACCTAAATCTTGCTTTGAATTTTCTTTCACTCTACTTTTCGAAGTGATTGGTCGCTCTCGGAATATTTGCGGCAATCTTGTACGTCTTATTTAGTAGATAAGCTCCAAAAAGTCTTCGTCACCCGTTAATTCTCCTAAATACTCCATTTTCAGTAAGTGATGTTATCATAACAATAATAGGTGTATTCTTTCGTGGTGAACAAACTCATTGCAGTGAACGATATTCAATTCGTTTATTTAATTTGACGTTCTTTCGTGAATGTTCAGTCTCGCCACTCTGGCAATTGAAGTGATTGCATTCAGAAATCCCCTTATCCTTCAAGCACAAAGAAATTCTACGATCAGTTGGTTCAATAAACCCATTCTTTTGCTTGACAAACTGAAAGTGAAAAATAATTCACGTTCAGTTATATCACTTTCAGTTAGTTCACTTTAGTCACCACGAAAGAATACGCCTAATATGATCAAATATCTTAAACAATTTGTGACAGTTATGGTGGTAGCTGAAATTGAACCGGGCTTAAACTTTCCTTAAACAATCATTGCGTACCGTTCAACAGATCTTAACGTTGAATTAGCGGTTAACGCTGAACTTGCTTCGTACAATGCAAATTTTTAAATGAACTACACTGTTGAAAATTTTAACACTTTTTTGACTAATTTAATAGTCAGGAGAGGTCCACACTGTTTTCGTGTTATTTTGTCGAGATCTATAGAAGTTTAAATTTGACGAGCAAAGATAGTCAAGTATTGTCTATTGCTAAGGGGTTATTTTGTTCAACTAACACGTGGAATTATGATATACTTCTAGTCACATTTGATTTGATCTAGACTAGACAAATTTACTAGCTGTTTAACTAATTGAATGCGATCTATTGGATGATTTAACTCCGTTTTCTAACACAACGTCTTTTTAATATGCAACTCCTATTTCTTAGTGCTATAATATTCTCTCTTTAAGACGTTTTCTCAATTATAAATATACAGAACCACTCATTCAAAGTTTTGGTTTCAACTAAACGTACTAATTTTAAAATGATTTTTTGAGAACCATTATAAATTAAGTGAATGTTTATGCTATTTGATTCAAATCTGAACTAATTACGTAAATAGTTGTTCCCAATACATCTTTAAGAATTTTTTATGCCCACTGGAATTAACGTTTAATAACACAAGGTTACACTTTGCAGGTCAGTCACATTTGGTGGTTTGTTTGGATATGTTAATACGTAGAAACAACTCGAAAACAGATACACGTGCAATGCAGGTGGTGCGTATAATGCAATACCGTATTAGATTAGGTGGGGTTTCTATATTTCTATCCGAGGGAAAAATTCTGATTGGTTGATGCTTCTCAATGTCTAGAGAAAATAGGAAATCCTCATATCTGAACAAAGAGTTCACACCAAATTCTAGTAATTTCTGTTTTACTAAACACATGTAGTCAATTCGTCTAGCAAAGTTTGTAAAAATCAACACTAAAATATTGACTAGTGCAAAATTACGCCAACACCGTAATATTTTCAACAGTGTAAGTTCAACGTTGATCACTCGTTGAACGGGCTTCGTACAATTGGCCCTAAGGTGAAGTATCAGTGTGATAGGTACACGATTCGTGAATGTTTGAATGCATGAACCACCCTTGGTTGCAATGTGACTTATTCGGCTAAACAGTCGATTCATGCACACCTTTGTTACCGTCATGTTTGTCTTTGTTAACTTGAAACTTATTGGTATTATCATACGCGTAGAAAGTTAATTCGAGAATAAAGATTGAAGGCAAAGTTAGTAAATTATGAGTAATATAGACTGGTCTGCAGCGAGTAAATGCGCTTAAATCCAATGAGCAACGTACGATTCGTTTCTGACAAATGAAACGTCTTTAAACAAGGTAGAGTTATCCCAAACATAATACCATAAAGTGAGCCTGCTAAGACGTAAGCATAATACATACTAAGCAGCTGCTGGAGTGACAACATCGATCTTAAATTACGAAACAAAAAACACATACAATGGATTTTCCAGTTGAGTCGAGTTCGTCGCGATAGAGAATGGTATAATATATGTCGTCACCAAAAGCTGCGCTAAACCTGATGCCTGTTACTTAGTAACGAGGCATCGGCTACCAATATTCGTTCATTGCGCATGTGACGTCATGTATCATTCTCTATTGCGACGAACTTTAACTCATCCACCCATACTTCCAAAAATTTACTGCGATCAACTTTAGTAAGTTGTTTATTATTTATTAAATTAAATTTAAAAAGAAGCCTTGCGTGGGTTGACATTGATAAGGATAAACTCTTAAATAACCACTTTTCTTTTCATTAACATGAAGTATATTTCTGTTAAACCGTGCAGATGCACAAGTACCTCATCGCAAGCATCATTAAGATCATCTGTAACCCCGCCAATAACTACCAAAGTCACGTCGTCTGCATAACCAACGTCCGGTCAATCTGCCCAGGGAAATCCTTAATAAACAATAAAAAGAGTATCGGACCTAATATGGAACATTGGAGTACACATAAATTAGTTAATAATTTGCCAGAAGCAAAAGTATTTATGGAATTCTTGTTATTGTAGGAGGCAAATTGGCTTTTATCTCGCAAAAAGGACCCAACCCATTCTAAAATAATCTCCAGGTAGAAGTTTATCACCCTTTTCGAAAATATGTACCACTTTTGTAATCTTAAAAAGTTGTGGGAAATCCATGTGTGCAAAAGATGTATTTACTAAAAAAATTAACACTGGCACAATCGGAGTAAAAACCGCTTTGATAACGTAAAGCCGAAAAAGAATTTTTTTGTTTAAAGTTTACGAGATTGGAAAGTTAATTGAAGGAATTGGAATTGGATTATTAGTAAATGAATTGATGGAAAATGTTTAAAGGGGAAGTGATAAAAAAATGATTCAAATAACTATAGATTTGATATCTCCAGTGTTGACCACAATTTACGATGTCCTGTTAGGAGACCTGTTACGATACGAAGATGATTCCTATTGAGCTGTAGTAGTTTTTCAGCATTGTTTTTTGATAGTTGCTTTTCGGCGTTTTCGTTTCCTTCGATTGTCGAATTTCTGGACACCCACAGCAAAGTTACTTTATTTTATTGCATATGGGATTCGCTTAAAATAAAATCAATACTTTCCTATTTTCACATTTATTTATTCATTCCTTTCTATAAAACTTACTTTCTCATTCATTTCTTTTTCCCCTTCTTTTTCTTATCTTTTTTCTCCTTTGCACTACTTCTCTCCTTAGGCTTTTCCCAATTTTCAAATATACCCTCGAACAACTGATCATTAGCCGCGTCCGTTAGCGGAAACATGAATCTCAAATTCTCCTGCAACCTCCTCTGCACCGCCTCGTATTCTTCTTGCAAACGTCTCTGCCTCTCCAATTCGGCCTTTTGCTCTTTCGTCAACTTCGCTGCCTTCTCCTTCTTTTTCGAACCTTTCGAGCTTTTGGAGCTCTTGGAACTCTTCTTGCTCTTCTTGTCCTTCTTGCCTTTACTCTTCTTGGAGCTCTTGCTCGACGTCTTGGATTTTTTCGATTTCTTGTCCTTTTTTCCCTTTTTCGCTTTCTTCTCTTTTTTCGGTTTTTCTTGCTTCGGACGGCGGAACTCGTCTTTTATCGCCTTCGGCACCTTCCATTCTGCGTTGACGGTTTGTGTGATCACGCTTGGTATAGATCTATTGCTAATTTGATGAGGGTGTAATGGAAATTCCTGTAGAAGCTTAAAAAGGATTATCGACTGATTTTGATACAATTTCACTTACTAATCAAAGACGAAGTCCGTAACAACCAATAAGACTCCCAACCCGATATATAAATTCTCATCTTTCCTGCTAATCTCTTTGGCGCTCACTAATTCTTCCCAATCTTCATCATCGACATTTATGGCATCTGCTGGTTGTACCACAGCCACTATTTTCTCTTCATCTTCGTCAGGAGCTGGCCAACCCACTCTAGGATCAGCTAAATCTTGCATGCGCTTTTCCAAAAGTTTAAACTTTTGCAAACGTTGCATTATCATTTCGTTCGTTATCTTATCATTGGAATCTGCTAGAAGAACTGTACTGGCCTGTTTTAAATTGCTCGCTGTTTTGATTACATTTGCCGAAGTGCTCTGTCGAAGGCCTTTGTTGCTCTTCGTTTGTGACAGCAAACTTCTTTTCGACGACACTACCACGGACGACTGCGGATCTACTGATTGCTTTTTGATCAATAATCTGCTGCTTTTTGATAAAAGTCGCGTTTGCTTAACAATTCTTCCTCAATGGTAACTGTGTCTTTTGGTTGACAATTAATATAATCCTTATCTAATCGTCAAAAAGTCGCAAATTTAAACAATGAATCATCATCTGACATTTTGATCATCATACCTACATCCATTTCTAATCCTGCAAGGACAAAAACATACTTTCTATTAATGTAATTAGAATATTACTACTATTTTTACCTTCATATGCTCCTCCTTCGTCAGCTCTGATTGTGTACGTAAAACCATCAATTGAGATGTCCAGTTTTTTGGAAGATGGTGACATAAGGGGCATAAAACGTTTTGGAACATCCGGATCTGGTTGGTGAAATAGTTTATAATATTTATTTGGAAATTCTTCGACATCGTCTACGACCTCTGCAGACTCGTCTTCGATTGTTTTTGCTGTCATTTCTGTAGCTGTAATTTCTTTCTGTTCTGCTTCTTTAATATCTGAAATTATTATCGTAAAAAAAAAAATGGAACGATACTAAGTTGTAACTCGAAATCTTTCTTTGTCACAATATTCACTGTATGTATCGCAAATCGAATTTTTACTGCTAAAGATATTTTTTAATAATCAGATATGCAATCTAAATTTTTTGATTTGTGGTAGTAGTTGTTGTGTATGTCAAAGGAGTTTGGTCTTTCCTGAATAAATTGTTCAAACGCTCAAAAAAGAAATAGGTACTGTTTTTTGTTTTTGTTAATAAAAGATAAAGTGGGTGAACTTGCTAGTACTTTTTACACTTTCATATATGTTTTCAGAAGTTTTCTACCAGGCAGGGTTTTAGAGTGGCAAAGCAATCAGATTTGTGAAAGTATATATTTACTTGGAAAATGTGCTGATATATGACTTTCAGCTATACTTTGCATCAGAAACATCTCCCTTCAGCGTCCAGCAATAGTCGCCAACATAGTAGGGCTGCATTTGCCTTGGTAGGGAGTCAAGAATTATTGCTAGACTTGTGTTGCAACCCATAACTTTCGTAGATTGTTAACAATTTCTACATAGTTTTCAGCTTTACGATTTCCCAAGAAGTCGTCGCAAATCTCCTTAAAAGACAACCATGCTGATTTTTCAATTCCATTTAGCGCCTCAACAATTTTTCACCTCAAAGTAGTTGTCTGATCTGGGGTCCCACAAAAATACCTTCCTTTACGTTAGCATCACTGATCTTAAGTATGCAAAACTCAGTATTAGTTTTATCCATATCTTTGACAAAGTTTTTCATCAGCCCAATCTCAATGTGCAAAGGGGGAAAATAATTTGTTTGAGGATCAACAAGTGTGGTACCAATGACATTCTTATTTCCTGGTGTCAGTGAAGTTCGTTTTGGTCATTCTTTCTTGTTATAATGGTTTTTCCTATCCCGACTGTCCCATTCACAGCTTTTGCTCTACACTTTTAATCTAGAACCTAGAGTTCGGCTTGCTTCTTAGACAACTTTAAATCGTGGACGAGTCGTTGAGGTCTTCTTGACATAGAAGATGCGGCACACAACAAGTCGAATTTGGTTGAAATGTTGGGTTCAAAGCCATATTGTTGTTTCTAAACTTTCTTTGTTGACTTATGTTTTGTGGAGGTTTAGGCACAGGTAATTGTAGCTGTGCGTATATGAATGTTGCGTAAAGAAAATACGACACATAGATTTAAATTACGTGCAAGTTCATGGGCGCATAAATGAGCGGCGGACGAGCTGGCCAACGGCGAGGTTCGTCAAGGCCATTCGTTGGAGCCGACCCTTCTTTCGGCACTACCAATCGCAAAATTAAAAAATCCATTCACATGAATGGATTTACAATCAGTCGAGAGAGTGGTGGCAAAAATCACGGGACAATGGCAGGCAAAAGAGTTCTAAAGAGCACAGAGGCCTCAAACTCACGAGAGATCTACTGAATAAAGACAGGAAGACTGTCAAAATGATGTAGGTTCTGCTGACCTGGTTCACTGTAGACTGAATAGGCATATGTACAACATAGGCCTGGCAGATGATGCAACCTGCAGATACTGTCAAGAGGAGGAAGAAACACCAGTTCATGTGCTGTGCCAATGTGAAGTCCTGGCGAGGACAAGGTTTCTAGTAATGGGGGGAGAAGAACCCACAGCTAGTAGCTACATAAAGAAGCCGCTCTCAAAGATGATAGGCCTAATTAAGAGACCAAATTAAGAGAGCGTCCTCTAAAGGAAAAAAGGGATCACAATAGACTCTGAAAAGGTCGCGGTGAAACAGGTCGATAGGCCACCCCAATCCTAATCTAATCTAATCTAATCATGGGCGCATATGAAAGCACCTCTATATTCATTTTTTAGATGTATGGATGTACCCAAAATTTGTGACTACGCGACATCTCTGTCTTTCTTGTAGTACGCAAACATAATAAGATAACGCGTAGATCTTCACAGGGGGACATGGTGCATGAGACTTGACGAATTATTATTTTTATTTTTTTTGCAAGACTATTGTTCTGTTCTGATCGGATAGATACCCAACCTAAGGAAATATGTAGGTTCTTTTTTTTTGCAACCGACTATTTGGATCAACAGTAAAAATGATAAGGAATTTTGAAGAGTTTAAAAAGAACAAAATGATGTTAAAATTTACCTGATTGCAATTCAGTGTTGGTCAAGACTTTCATAGAATGCTTAGATGAACAGAAAGTGCTGGTTACGCTAGTTGGTAAATCGAAGTTGTCGCCGCAAGCATCATCTAAAAGCACAAACATTTTTTTTCACGTGGATGTCCACAGATACACATTTCCTTTTACCCAAATGGCAGAAGCACTTCTTCTTTTTAATAGTAAAGTTCTCTTCTGATCCCCTATTTCCATTTCAATGATATCATCCGACTTACAACTCGAGAATGATAACGTAGAGTCTGATTTTGAATTAGGAATTGAGGATTTAGTGTCCTCAGAGGATCGACTTTCCTCCTCACTCATCGACTGTTCTTCCGTAGTTTCGGCCTGTTTGGGAATGAAGACACAAACTTCTTCTGGAGGAGGAATTTTCGCATTGCCTTCATTGAGGAGGTCGGCAGCCATGAAGATCATCTCTTTGAAGATTTTGAAGAACTCTTTGCGCGAGAAGCAAGTAATGGGGTCTATGGTAATTGTAAAATATACTTTATATCACGAGAATTATTTACAAAACTTCTACCTGTCATCAGTGTAAAGATATAAACGACCCATCGCAAAACCATTCTCTGTTCATCTTCGCCCAAATAGTATTCGTCCTGCGCTTCAAAGACAATCAACCAAAGCATCGACGAACCAAAATTGCAAATAATCAAAAGCGTAGTTGGTGCAGTGCAGATACTTTCCCATTTTCCTCAATACATTTCTTGACGCCTACTTCTCGAACGTAAGGCACTGTAAAGTCTTCGAACTTCGGAAAGGTGTTCGGAAAAGGTTTTGGCAGCACGATCAAGTTCGAAATATTTGTAGGAGTACTTGGAGGCACGTCCAAATCGCTACCACCGTCACCTATGGCCTTCCAGAAGTAAATAGCTTCTGTCTCACTGAGGAATTTCGGTTCTGGTGGCGTTTGTGGTACGGTTTCTTCTTGATCGACCTCAATTTTTTTATCTTTGGTTTTTTTCTTGTCTTTTTTGTCTTTTTTATCTTTCTTGGGTTTGGCCATCTTTTAGGACTTATTTTTGGATTTTCCTTAGGAAAGTTTGAGGTTAGTCATACTATTTATGACATATTATAGTTTTTTGAAATAATGCTATAGAAACTAAACTGTACTGTGGCAATTTGGAGGTCATCTTATTGTATGTACACTTCTTACAGGAAAAATCGGGACACCAGCAATCGTGAATTTTAAAATTTCTTGGGTGTAAATGCAGCTTTCAGAGGATATATGCACTTATCAAAGCCATAAATCACTTTTTTGTGTATTATTGCGATCAAAGGAAAAATTTAAACAGAAATATATATAGAGAAAAAGGTTTATCATTAAATAAACACATTGGGAATTTCGGTTGCGGTGTTTCCTTAGAAATACCGAATACGGAAATATTAATGCAAAAAAAATACATAACAAATAAAAGGCCTCTTGAGTAGACGGCACCATTTAGAAATACACATATATGTATTTAACTTGTTTGATGTTATGTAGCGATAATTCTTTTTAAAAAAAAACATGCCGATGGGATTTTAATTATATTACCTATTATTACGATATTAGTTACTTAGTTTGATTCATGCTCGCGAGTATTGCTTTAGCAATAGACAATATGTCAATCAGCCTCCTGAGTTTTTGAACAATGTGATTTTCACATTGATTAATTACACTAGTATTGATGTATTCATTATTGTTGTTGTTTAGTATTCTTAAATATTGTATTAATACAAAATATTTTTCTATGTTTTAAAAAATTACCAAAAACAATTTAAGACTATTTATAACATTTTTACAGCAATTAATTTCGCAAAGAAATTATTTATTTTATTAACCCTCCGTTTATTGTATTTTCAAGAAATATATCTTAACTGTCGCCTGTGTAATCCAATGTCGTTCTATTTTATTGAAATATAGCAAACACTTTTAGTCTGTAACACAGCTTCAGACAGTAGCAACGAAAAAGTATTAAATGTATCAAATTCAAAAATAAATATTTTAGCACTAACTGAGATTGACGAACAATATGCTTTCTTACAATGTTTGTTATAAAATATTATAAATTCAATAATATTGTAAATAATTGTTAATAAACCTGTGCTACATAAAGACAGTTTGTAAAGAGACCAAGTGTTGGCCATATTTCAAGAAAATAGATCAACGACGTCAGATTACACAGGCGATAGCTAAAATATATTTCCTGAAAATACAATAAACGGAGGGTTCATAAAATAAATAATTTCTTTGCGAACTTAATTGCTTTATTTAAGAATTTTATAAATAATCTTAAACCTGGTTTTTTTCATAGATAGAAGGAAACTTTATAGTAATACAATATTTAAGAATATTAAACAAACAGTAATTAATACATCAATAATAGTGTAGTCAATAAATCTGTGAAAATCACATTATCCCAAAACTGAGGAGTCTGACTGACATATTGTCTATTGCTAAACTAATACTCGCGAGCATAAATCGAAGTAAGTAACTAATATCAAAGCAGCACTAACAAGTAACATAATATTAAATAAGAAAATCCCATCACCACATGTCTACTTAAAAAAAGAATTATCTCACATAACATCAAACAAGTTAAATACATATATATTTCTAAATGAAGCCGTCTATTCAAGAGTTCTTTTTGTTGTTATGTATCTTTTTTCATTGGTATTTCTAAAGGAAACGCCGCCACCGAAACTCCGATTTGTTTATTCTATACATAAACTTTTTCTCTCATATATTTTTCTGTTTAAATTTCTAGTCGTTACTTTGATCGCAGTAATATACATAATTAAGTGATTTATGGCTGTGATAAGTGAAGACGTCCTTTGAAAATTGCATTTACAATCAAGAAATTTTGAAATTTTGAATTGCTGGAGTCCCGATTTTTCCTGTGAGAAGTGTACCTATAACTTAGAGGAATGTAAAAAATATAAAGTTGAAACAGATTATTGAAGAAATTGTTTGAAACATAATTACATAATACATGGTGGTATTACAAGCAAAAAACTGGGTTTTACTTACATGTTTAAATAAAAAAACAAAGAAATTGAATATATTGTAATTTATCGCCATCTATTGAGTAATTTTTATATTAATATATTTTAAGTGGCAAATAGAGCCACCTACAAATAATTCGCGCAAGTTTAGTTCATAAATTTCTACTTTATAGTCGTGTTTCTTTCACTATTTTGAAGCCTAAAACGTCATCAAAGCTTGTCGCTGTGTTTAGGAGATTTTCACGCTGACAGCTCGTAATTGCTTATGGATTTTAAATTTGTAAACTTGTAAGCACAGTTTCAATGCTTGAAGTAGTTAGCTATTCACCTATAGATGTCTCTGGGCGTCTATTAAAAGTTATATAATTTACACTGGGAATCAAACGAAAAGTTTTTCTAGGTTTTATTATCTTCAAGCAAATTCAATTATTTTAAATCCACTTCTGCTGCTAGCGAAACGGGATTTGAAGTATTTGAACCGTGGATTTCAAGCAACGATTTCTTTTTAAACTACTTTATAGTGAGGGGATTTTCAATCTCCGTTTTTATAAATTGAATAAAATCAAGGAATTAAAAGATGAATAGAAAATGTAAATGTCTTTTAACTTTTCCCATTTCCTCTAAGCTGTTTTTTTTTGTCTAAGTTTTGCAATTCAAATGTAATATGAAATTTAAATTAAGCAGTTTTGTTTTTATTAATTTTAGGTTTTTTTTTTTGTACTGCAGAAGACATGTAAGAGTTTCAGATGGATGATGTCACCTTTTCTTATCATCTATGGAGAAATCCTTTTGATCAAAGCAACAGGTAAATGGTATTGTGCGAAATTGAATTTTTATCCAGTATATTATGTTTTTTCCTTTTTTTTAATATTTTATAGAACATGATCATAATGATCACTCATTAATTAAGTTTTATTTCATTAAGTATTTTAATTGAAGCAGTTATGTATTTATAAAATCCAAATAAATTCCACATAAACCTGGAGCAGGTTGGTCTAATATTTTGCTGACTGTCATGATTAAACAAGGCAAATGGAAGTGTTCCTAACGACATTTGCTACCGCAATTTGTGTTGAAAAAAAAAAAAAACTAAATACCTACCTTCTTTCTCATATTTCTAAATAAAAATGTGTCTCCAACACTAGATTAAATACGTCCATTTCAGTCCGCTTATTGCCGCTAGTTGTTCTCCTATGTTGGTCATGTTAGTTCTATGCTATTCCGTAAGGAAGTTGTAGTTTCAAATTATATTTTAAAAATGCAAAAATCTTTTTAATGTAGCATCCGTAGAGCTGTGTTTTTTTTGTGGTCTCTTTTTAATTAATTAATAACATGGGCCAAAATTTATATTCGTCGAAACAAATAAATTGGTTACAGGTAATATAATCTTTAATTGTTACTTTAATTCAAGATTGTCAGAGCTATGAAATAGAGGCAACCAACTATACACAATAGAATACCGTTAATGTTAAATTCTGGTTCTAAATATTACATTATATGTATTTTTTATATAAAAACATAAATCTTGAGTTTGTAAGAATATTTTTTTTACAGTTCTATATTTGCTCGGGTCTCTCCTACTTTATATTTATGAAACTGTTTTAAAGGTCTTGAAATATTTATACACCTCCACAGTTTGCGGTTAAGAAAGTTTTACAATCCCTGGATTTCGTAACTTAGCTTCCCACGAAAAAATATAAATTTTACCTGAATGGTAGGTAATAGAGGCAATATATTTAAAACTTCAGTCATTTGATTGTCGTAAGTGCTTAAAGTTCTTATAGATAGCGAAGCGTGAAATGAGGCTAGGAAAGTTCGTAATGGAATCGAAATTAAGTATTCAACTGATGGCTTAAAGAGTAACATAAGACGTGTTTTCAAACATGTTGGCCAAATTGCATTTTTATTAGTTTAGTTTAGAAAAGTCTTCCAAAAACCAGCGTTCTATTTCCAAGGGCTAATAAGCTGTCTAATGCATCACTAGACAAGCTGGATTCATTAGTGGCATATTTTATTAGCAATCGAAAACAGTTATAAGTAGACTAGATTATATAAATGTTTTGGGTTAGAACCAGAGATTGTTGCAACTTTAGCCACTCCACATAATGACCATTTATAATTTGACATTCAATTTGAATGTTTGTGTCAAAATTGTCAAATCTTTCAACACTTTTATGAAGAGAGGCCTCTATAGTATTCTTTTGAAGGCGCACTACAGCTGCACGATATTGCAATGAATTGTTGATAAATCAACTGGACGATGAAGAATTACAAAAGGGGTACTTACTTCCAAGAAGATGGTGCAATAGCACATACGATCAGAAAAACAATTCAATATCTCAGAGAATATTTTGATGACGGAATAATAAGCAGGAACACTAGAATGCCATGTCCAACTAGGTCTTGTGATTTAAATTTATGCGATGCTTTCGTATGGTCATACATCAAAAGTCCATTTATGCAACGCCATTATATGGCTGATCCAACTTAAGTTATTGCTATCTCCGTTAATATTGATGTTACGAGGTTGGTTAAATTAGCAAACTAGTAGTATTTTTCATGTTCATTAACGTACGAGGGGAGGTCCAAAAATTCGTGGAATGAAAGGGTTTTAAATAAAATAAAACAATAAATCTATTTTTCCTTTTCAATATAATCACCCTTAAGCACAATACATTTATTAGATCTATGAATTAATTTTTCTAAACCATCATAAAAATATTTTTTATCTTTCGCCTCAAAATGGGCCAAAATTGCCTCCTTTACCTCATTGTCGTCGGAAAATTTTCTTCCCCGTAAGTGTTTTTTTAAATTGGGGAACAAATAAAAATCACTAGGGGCAGGTCTGGACTGTAGGGTGGATGACTATTGATTGAAAGCCATGCTTGTGCAGAGCAGCCATTGCAACTCTGCTCTTGTGAACCGGCGCATTGTCTTGCAAGAGGAACACATCCTTGGTCAATTTTTCTCGACGTTTTTCCTTGATGGTCTCCTTTAATTTCCTAATATCGCTGCGTAATATTCTCCGGTTATGCTCCTTCCTTTTTCTTTGTAATCAATCAATAATATCCCTTCACAATCCAAAAACAGTAGCCATCAACTTTCCAGCCGATTCTGACACTTTGAATTTCTTTGGCGGTGGTGTCCCTTTTTATGCCATTGCATGGACTCCTGTTTGGACTCAGGCTCAAAGTGATGAACCCATGTTTGATCTCCGGTAACAATCCGCTCCAAAATGTGTGCGGTTCGTCTCCACACAGCTCCCAAAATTGTTCGGACGCATCGGCGCGCTGTTGTTTCTGAAGTGGCGTGAGCATTCTCGTACCCATCTTGCACTGACTTTTGTCATACCCAGGTGGTCATGTAGGATACGCAAAATGGTGGTATCTGATACTCCAACTAATGCAGATAATTGTTTTTTCTTCAAACGGGTATCTTCCAGTGCAAGTTCTTCCACTTTTTCGACGATGTTTGATGTGGTGCCTCAACTGGCCGTCCTGAGCGGGGGTCGTCTTCAATCGACTCCCGGCCCTGTTTAAAAAGACCATGCCACTTATAAATCATTGATTACTAGGGCACTGTTCCCCATAAACGGTTTCCATTTCATTCAATATGGTTTGAGCGTTCTTTCCTTGCTTGGTAAGGAATTTATTACAGCACGGTGTTCAATTTCTCCATAGTTTCAGTTTTCTTCCGGATTGACTTGTTTAGCAGGCAACTATTCGTAAACGACTGACGCAATAGGGCTGCAGCTTAACCTATATACTAATGATGAGTCCCCAATCAGAATGACACATAGCGAGCGCACCTATCCGCATTCCATCCCCTCCATTCCACGAACTTTTGACCTCCCTCTTACATTCAATAGAAAGACAATTGACTTGCGCGTTTGCTAGATAACTGTCAAAGTAATGTTTTTTGTAATGAATCACACTGTATATTTTTTCAAAAATAAGATATCATTTGCAATATAAAAATTTGAATTTAAAGTTTTACATTGTCATTTAAACTACATTGAAATGAATAATAAGGAAGTTATGGAAAGTTTTAATTTATATCAACGATGTATTTGTATCTAGAAGAAAAAATGCAGTACGTCTCCTTCGTGATAAAAAGAAAGAAATAGGATGACTTATAGAACTGTCAATAGAAGTATAATAATTGATCTTGATTTTTTCGAGCTTCATTGGTGAATTAGTTTTGTTGCTTCATTTATTTGTCAGTATTCTTGACTGTTTATATTTCTTTAATTGTTAATTTTATTCGTTATGGTGTTTTCTCATTTGGGAAAGTGCGATATGCTGGAGGCGTACATTTTGTGCCGAAAAAATTGTACGAGGGCTAGTGAATATTATGCTGAACGTTACCGCTTACGGCAACAGCCTGATTTACGTTATTATCGAAAATTGTACTAGCAATTTAGAAGGAACGATACTTTGTTTAGGGTTTAGGGTACAGAAGAACGTTATTGTGGATGAGGAAACAGAAACGACCATATTGGCTTATTTTGAAGCACATCGTGATAGTTCAATTAGAGATGCTGCGAAAGAATCAAATTTAAGTTACGGGACAATTCATAGACATTAAAAAAAAAACACAAATATGTACCGTATAAGCACCGTGTATGCCAAATGCTGCTACCAGGAGATGCCGTTAGAAGATTACAGTTTTGTCAGTGGTACACACATTTTTGTGAACAATATGTAAATCGTTGACAAGTGTATTTTGTGTAGGACGAAAGACACCTACTGGGCCACACAACAAAATCTATTAGTTGTGCAACCGCGTGCCTCACAAGTACGCTTTGGATTTAACGTGTGGTGTGGATTAATCGGTTCCACAATTGTTGGCCCTGTTTTTTACAACGGCTCGTTAACAGGAGAGAGATACTTGATGATACTTCGAGAAATAATAGAAGAATATATGGATAATGCTGATTATATTACTAGGCAAAATTTACATTTTCAACAGGATGGAGCGCCCGCACACAACTGCGGCAGAGTGCCTGCTTTTCTAAATGATACTTTCGGGGACAGATGGATTGGTAGATTGGTTACAATGGCCTTATTCAATGGCCGACTCGTTATCCTGACATCACACCTCTGCACTTCTTCTATTGGGGATTTTTAAAAGACGAAATTTATAAGTAAAGATATAATAATGTGCAAGAATTGCAAAACAAAATTGAAGAAGTGATTCATGCAATAGATGGACGAACCATTCTAAAAGCAACACAAAGTGTAATTAAGCTAACCCAAAAGTGCATTAATCAAGAAGGAAACATTTTTGAACACCTTTTATAAATGTTATAAATCAATACACAAATAAAATTGAAAACAATTGAAGTTTATTGTTACTCGAGAATACAATCCCGATGATCTTTATTAATCGAAGGTAAATGCGTATGTAATCCTTTAATTGATCCATCCAAAGTCTGAAGAATGACCGGGCATCGCTTATATTCAGCACTATTCCCATCTTGTGCAAGTCAATTGTTTTTCTATTGAATGTACTGCTGTGAACTGATGGTACCAGCATATATGAAAAGTGAAATTAAAAAAAAATTAAATCAACTAGCTCAGTGGATAAAAATTTAAAGGGTGCAAAAGACAATTTGATTTCAGGGTAACTTTCATGAAAAGTAATTGTGGGCGTTTGAAAAATTTGACTTTCATTAAAATCCCCAAAGATTAAAATGGTTGATTCAAAAATAAAAGAACTATAATTTAGAATGATATTTACAATCATTAATTTTATTGTCAAAAAAAAGAAGAAAAAAAACATCAAATACAAAAAAAAAACCGTAGACAGAAGGTCTTGGTTGAAACCAAACTCTGCGTGAATTTACAATTTAAAAAGGACAATGCAAGTCCTTCAACAAACAAAATGGTAGATTTGTTCTAGAAGAAAATCCAAATCGCACAAAAAATCCACGTGATCTTAAAATTACAACACACTAAAATTAATTTAAACGTGGAAAACAAGTAATAAAATTAAATTGAAAATATAAATACAAGCTCAATGCTTATCTTCACCTAAACCGAGGTGATAAATACTCAAAACTAAAATGAAAACTACGAAACGGAAAATTAAACTCTTTAAACTAAAAAAAAACATCTTCTAAAAACAAATTACAATAATTACTGATCTTATATCCAAAATGTGCACAATTAAACACAACAGCAATAATTAATTATAAGAGCTCCTTGAAAGCTGATAAAATTCAAACAAACCGAACTACATTTTAAATAAAAATGAATTTATCAAAAATGGCAACAAAGAAAATAAACAACATCTACTTACGAAAACTTTCAACGAACTACCTTTGAGAGCCCTACATCGCATACATATATAAAATTATCTGCGTGCACAAGCGGCGCATGAAATGCAAAGAGAATTCTCTTGAATATCACAATGAACGAAATATATATACAATACTGACAAAGGCAATATGTACAAATGACTGAAATTAATATAAACAGCTGAACAATAAAATACTTAAATTCATCAAACAAAACTATTAACAAAATCTTACTTAAAAATGAAATATTAACTTCTGAGAGAATTTGCCCGACGCATCGACAAAAATTGATCTCTAATAATAACATAACACCGAATTTATAAACCCCGGGGTGCCAGACCATAGCAGTACGTTAATCAACATGAAAAGTACTACTAGTTTGCTAATTTAACTAACATCGTAGCATAAATATTAACGGAGATAGCAATATATACCATTTAAGCTGGATCAGCCTGTATATTTTGGAAAAACTTAGAAATCGCATAACAGAAAAGTGTGAAGATATTAACTCACTGCAAATGTTGCACACTATTCAGCCATAAACGGGCAACATTTCCAATAATTTCTCTAGTTTTATGACAAATTTTGATATTTTTTTCAATATGAAATGAAATATATGTTGTTGCAGGATCATTTTGGGATTATAAACGTTGTTTACAACAGAAATGTCAAGTATCTAATCAATGTCATTATGCGAAAGTAGCCAAAGTACAACCCAAAACATTTACTTTTCATAGTCTTACTATGATTTTTCTTGATTGCTCCATTCAATTTGGGTTCTTGCATAAATGTGATGACTACGTTGTAAGTCACGCAACACTTTTTGAATTTATTTTTAACATAACTGCATGGATTAGCCGGTATCCAACAGTTCTTACACGAATTAGGCAGTAAATGCCATGCATGCGCTGACCTCATGTGTTCGCCATAATTGATATAAATTTAGGTGAAATAAAATAAAGGTTGTGCAATTTAGTATAATAAGTTTTTGCCTGCGCGCATGTATATTCAAGACACCCCCTATGTATGCACTTATAATGTACATATATCAGCACGCGATCCACCAATCGTACAATGGGCGTACAATTTCCAATAACTACGCCAGAGCTGGAGGGTTAAGGCATGAATGTATTGTGTTTGCATGCAGACCGTAGGTAGGTCCGCAGTGATTTGTGTGAGAGGGCGAATATAAGGGATCGCCATGTGAGTGCGGTCACGGGGGTTAACCTAGATTTGGCTAGCGGACACGTTCAAATTAGTATCCAACCCAGACACGTATGCATATACCTACCTTATAATTTATGGTGAATATATTTCCTGTATATTGTTAGGAAAAGCTTTGTCCTAATTTTGGTGGGATTTAGGACGTTGAAGATTGAAATGTTAAAAGAATTTCTGGTCCACTTTTTTTGGAGTTGACAATGATAAATTCTTTTTAAAAAACAGTCATACGGTAATGTCGTACACTACGTTCAACAATTAAGAACGTACCAGCACGAAATTCTTGGAAAATGATATTTATTAGCATTAAAAATGCTGTTAATATTCTTAAAAATGCAAATAAAATACAATTCAGGAGGAAAGAAGTAAGATATGACATAAATGTGTAATTTTACAATATATATTGTTTAAATCTTCTATACCTTTAATTAAACCGTGTTGTATTTGTTATTAAAATATATTGTTTTGAAAAATGTTTATTATACGTTGTTTTTGCGCGGAAGTTAGTTGAATGACTCATACCTCAGATGCAATT
Source organism: Protaetia brevitarsis (assembly GCA_004143645.1). Lineage (NCBI taxonomy): Eukaryota > Metazoa > Arthropoda > Insecta > Coleoptera > Scarabaeidae > Protaetia > Protaetia brevitarsis. The sequence continues at coordinate 85,663 of RXPK01000548.1, read as the reverse complement.
TTGGTGCACTACGCTTGTTGTCCAGGTTGACATTAGTGTATATTAAGTTGCATTCGCACAATGACCGCACGTTACTGTGATTTATTAACTAACTTCATTCGAAACAGTGGACGTAAATATTGATATAATCTTCGTGGAAAGTGGAGTAGGATCAGGACAGTTTTATTCGATCTCACGGTAGAAACACTCAAAAATATATCACTTTAATAAGTCACGAATTCGAATCCTACCCTAACAACCAGAAATATTACATGGATATTTTTAAAAATATATTTTATAAATATTTATTCCATATTTTAAAATTAATGTAAGCGCAATATTTTTTCTAAAATATTTGTAAAATATTATTTATATGAAAATTGAGATTTTTATGCAATCTATTTAATTTGTCAAAATGAATTAAGATTGTTCTTGGTTATTTAGAATGTATAACGTCGATAACGAAAAGTTGAAACATACATAGAGTTGTCTAAAAGGTAAGAACTTGTTTTTTCACACTCATCATACAAGTTAATAATCAATAATTCTGGTATCTTTTAAGGCATACTGAAGGTTTATCAAATTATCACTATTTTTAATTGAAGTGTTCTAAATAAAAAACAAACGTATTTATTATCATTTTATTTGAATAAGCCAATAAAAATGAAAAATACTCATTTTTAAGTCTAGCCTTGGCTGATGCCAGGTACAACCCTATGGCTTTTTTCATATCTTCGGTAGTGGCGCTCTCATGGCGTTTCCTTGTAGCCTCTAAAACAATGCCAATTGTATTAGATCATACCATGAATAAAACATCGTACAACATTATCAACACCTACTAATACATTTGGAGCATTTACAATAATTGGAGTGGTAGCTACATTCTAATACTTACGATACTTATTTTTATTTTATTTCATAATATTTGAAAACATCCTACGTACAAACAATAAAACAACACAACGTATTCTAACCTCTATTTGAGGTTATGACGCTTATCTACCGAGATGAATCTCTTAAGCAAATCAACTAGCAATTTATCTGGTAGATGCAGTACATATATGATGCATAAAATTCCTACAATTATATTATTAAACGATTTCTGTACATAGCGATATTGAGCATTCCAATTATCTTATAAATGCCATGACATGTTCAAAGTTTTGCTTACCTCGTAGTCACCACAAAAACTAAAACACACTCCGCAACAATTAATTACAGAGTTAACCCTAATCTGCCCTAATCGTGTACTATTATAAACTATAACATGTAACGGACAAACGAATGAAAATGTTGATGATACGCACGTGCGCGTATGCATTCTATGTACCTAATCCATAGACGGATAAACAATACTAAATCATAACACCGGCACCGTAATGAATAGAGGTGTTGTGTTGACGTTCGCAACTTACAAATATTACAAGTAATATAATACAAAACGCAGATATATTAATAGAAAAGTTACAGAGCTCAACTTAGATACTAATTAAATCATATTAGATATATATTATCTAATTTAATCTTTACACTATCATTTTAAATAGGTACATACCTACTTAATATGTATGCATATTTTACCCATTTTATATTATTCGTCCTACTCACCAAATGTACAAAAGCAAAAAATTCAATCTTTTTTTTTATATGAAATAAATATTTACAGAAATACAAAGCAAAATATTCTTGCAGAGTTATGAAAAATATATTGAGAAAACATTTGCAATAAAATATGATTAATGCTACATAACATATATATTTTTTAAATGTTTTCCTAATATATTTTCTATAATATATTTTATGCATATTACATTAATATAACTAATATTCAAGAAAGATTTAATATTTTTTAAATATTTATAAAATATGAAATAAATATAGTTGGTCACTTGGGTAACATGCAAACCAATTCATTAGATTCGGATTAAAACCGGAAAATAAAATAAAATATAATCAGCTGTTATAGAAATAATTCGTTAGGTTGAAAATGTTTAGTTTACCTTATACTTTTAAGTTCTATTCCCACAATTGCATAATTAGTCAGACATTCTTATTTGATTAGACGTTTTTATATATATTTTGCAACTTCTTCAAGATTGTTAAGAATTTATGCGATTTTTGTGTTTCAATTCTCTTCAAAAACTACTCCATTTTGATCAGCCGAATGCATCAAACCTATCAATCTGCAACTTATTATAGAACTATGATATGTACATCCACCGTTATAATTTATCTTGCTAAGTCTCTAGGTTTAATACACACGTATTTTGAACAGATTTGTTTGAAATTGCAAAAGTTTCAGGACAAAATAAAAATGTAGTAGTAGTCAGTAAATCACTGAAAATGCATGCAAATGGATTTTTCTTTGTTACCATAAAAAATGAAACATTTACGCGATGTTGCTTAAACATTATCTTACAAATCGCAAAGCAGAAGCGAAATGATTGTGAAACGGGGCGGTAGAAGATTCGTGTAAATTTTCTAATTAACTTGCAGGATGGGACAATTTTAAACCGTTTTCCGGAACCGTCGTTTCTGATATTTTAATTATATAAATGAAGAGGGACAAGAGAAGAAGCAGAACGTTCAAAATTCAGCCCTTTGTGGGATTGATTTGCAGGAATGGGCTTCACGGAAACAATGTTTGCAAATGTCGTTATCTAATTTATCTATCTAGGGACTGTGAAAGGGGTTTCGGGAATGAAATTTTGATGAAAATTTTATTGATTTAATATTTCCCAAATAAATGTCTTAATACAGGATGTTCAAATTGGAATTTAGGCGTTTATTTTGTGTTTGGATAGATTAGTTTTGTTCTCTCATAATATTTTGTTGTTGAAAAGCTACAGTATCAATCCCTTTTTACGTTTTCGTAGTATATATTACGCTGTCATACTCGTCAAGACTCTCGAACCTCTCTGGAGGGATATAGAATTTCATTTTTCCCGTCTCTTCTCTAATCTTTCTCGTACCGGGTTTCAGAACCATCTGAGAGTTGTCGTCTTTTCGCAACAACCGATGGCAAAGTTTTCGTTTTCCACTTTTCCCTAAGAGACGGGACACAATAATAATGTAAGAATGAAGAATATCGAACTCGTCAAAACTGTAACCAGCTTCGTACCTCGTTGTATGTACGACTGGGATTATGCTTTTTTATACGTTGTTGGTTAAAAGAGTCAGTGGTGGTGGCAAATTTATTTCCCAGAAGTATATTGTATATATCCTTCAAGTTTTTATGAAAAATATATGGCGGAAACGTGTCGTGGAGAATGGTAAAAAGATATATGGAGTTGAAGAGAGTGTCAGAACTTGTAAAGAAAGTTTCTCTCCTCGATTTCAGATATGTTAATGTTCCAATGTCTTATATAAAATCAGAAATATTGTCACACATATCACATTATGTTTAAAATTTTGTCTATATATCTTACAAAGTTACGCTTTGTTCGAATAAAAAAAAACCAACTTTTAGATACTCACACTGAGAAAAAAATTAATAATTATAAATAAAAATATAATTATCGTAAGTAAAAAGTTCAGCTGGATAGGGGACAAAAGCACAGATTACTTAGCACTAGCAAAAAAGGGATCCTAAACACCGATACTAACAACAAGCAATCTAAGTTACTTACGGTCGGCTTCATACCGGTAACTTATAAAGTTACTTATGATATTTAAACTCAAGTAGTAAACGAAAGAATATATGCAGTTGCGGTAAGTAAAAGATTTGCTCATGTCAAGTAGATGTATTGCTATGAGTGAACTATTCTATAATGGCTATCACACTTGCATTATTAACCTCAATTAATGCAAGCTATTTGGATTACTTGTGATAAGGAAACAGTATCATTAATGCACGTTCACTAAATACCTGATATATAGAAGGTAATGGTTTGCTATAAATATACTTACCTTAAATTTGAACTATTCTATAATGGCTATCACACTTTCATTATTAACCTCAATTAATGCAAGCTATTTGGATTACTTGTGATAAGGAAACAGTATCATTAATGCACGTTCACTAAATACCTGATATATAGAAGGTAATGGTTTGCTATAAATATACTTACCTTAAATTTGTTGTTTAACTTATGGGTAGTGCAGGAAACGAAGAAGTTTAGTGAATATTTAATATAAATTTAAATAAAAAGCAGTATTATTAGTAATAGTTTTTTTTGTATAGGACAAACACAGTGACTACCTGATATGAATGAAGATATTGTTCACTTTAACAACAGTTTTTTTTGAACAATTTACAACGTAATGACTCATAAAATATATTCCTTAATAATGAAAAAAAAAAATGAACAAAGCAATAATAAAAGATAAGATAAATGGGGCCCCCTTGAAATGTTATTTAGTTTTTGAAATTATTGAAATCTAAACTAAAGGACAAAGAGAAATATGGCTTTGAAGTTACAACTAATAACAAAGAAATAATATACCTAGGCGGTAAACTTGCGGTTTCTGTTGGTTCTTTGCACTGGGCGTTATCTCAGCGAGTTGATCCTCTGTCGGCGTTCGTTGCGGCTATGTCCGGTGATCGTCTCGAAAACGGCTTCTTCGTCGCGGTATCCCTAACTGTAGATGGCACTTGAACTGTCGGATTACTAGCGACGGCATCCACACTTTAACTTCACCAGCGGGCGCAGATATCATCACAATGATGAGGAATTCAAATACCCCACCACGTGGTTTAAAACTGGAATCTTGAAACATCCGATTCCTTATAGGCTCGGTACTTCTTCTTTCGCTGGAATTCTTTATACGGATGGGGCCTTGAGTTAACACACCCGGTATTTTTAATATATTTGCGTTCCAATTGCGGCCTACAATGGCCGTACTCCTTGGCCACTCTTTTTCGACGACCTTTTCACACGTCCGTAATTCTTACTTGACGCTAGCCCGCCTTTGCGCGCGTAGCAATCTCGGGGACTATTTTATTACTCCGCCGCATTAGCCAATCAGGAATAATAAAACAATCACGGGGTATCAGCAAAACTCAAATAAATACAGTTGTGGCAAGTTGTTGCTTATTTAAGAAAATACATGAGTTTAATAGCGATCAGCATTGTTGTTACTTCTACTAATCATGTGCTGTAGTCATAAGTAATACGTTACTTAGCACAAATTCGTCAGCTACGCTGTGTGCTTTTTTTGTGTAGCTACTAGCTGAGGAGTTTTCCACACCCATTACTAGAAACCTTGTCCTCGCTATTCCGCCTCATTGGCACAGCACATTTTTTTTTTTTTTAACTCCCTTAATTCAGCAATCTGCCCGAGGGCAATAAGCTTTTGCTTTGACGTATTAACATGAATAGAATGGCTCCAGTGAGCCACTCTGCTTAATTATAAGTTTTTTTGCGTCCTTATATAAATAAATAACTAAATACATTGGCTAAAGAAATCTGTTAAGTAAGTCTTTAGGTGTAAACCTTTTTAATCGTCGCACTTCGTCACACTGCCTGATTGGCTAATGTATTCGGATGAACTAACAGTCTTTCTTCGTACTTAATGCTACACTGGGTGATTACCTCCTTTACCGGGGCTAGTGGGATATCACGTAGGATAACTTCATTGTCACATAACGGGGAGCATCGACGATGGCACGCAAAACCTTGTTCTGGAACCTCTGTAGGATGGCGATGTTAGAGTTGCTGGCGGTACCCCATAGTTGTATCCCATATGTCCAGACTGGTTTTAAGATGGCTTTGTAAATTAAAATCTTGTTATCAAAGGATAATTGCGATTTTCGACCAATGATCTAATACATTTGTTTGAGTTTAATGCCCAGTTGTTTGCGTTTTGTGAATATATGTTTTTGCCAGGATAGTCTCCTATCTAGATGAATGCCTAAGTATTTAGCCTCGTTAGCTTGCGGGAGTTCGCAGTTATTAACTTTAACTGGCGACATGTTTCTCTGCGCATTGTGATGTGACATGTGTAGATTTAGAATCATTGGCCTTCATTCTCCATTTCTTTAACCAGTCCTGGATTTTATTGAGGCTGATCTGAAGATTCCTCGAAGCCGATATTGGATCTGAGTGGGAGGCAAGTACCGCTGTATCGTCCGCAAACGTTGCCATAATAGTGGATCTTGTTGTCGGTAGGTCACTCGTGTATAGAAGATAAAGGATAGGTCCCAATACACTCCCTTGCGGTACACCAGAGTGGATAGGATAGATGTCAGAATATTGATTGTTCTGTTTGACTAGGAAACACCTATCGGACAGGTAGGATTTTAATAGTAGATAATGAAGGAGTGGCAGATTTTTCCTTAGTTTGTAGTACAGCCCCATATGCCAAACCTTATCAAAAGCCTGTGTAATATCTAGAAAGGCTGCTGAGCAATACCTTTTAGCCTCAAGATCTTTGTTTATTTTTTTGACAATTCTGTGAACCTGCTCAATGGTGCCATGTTTGTCCCGAAAGCCGAATTGGTGTTTCGGAATTTATATTTCGTTCTTCAATGATTAGTTTCAGTTTTTTTACATAGATCTTCTCAAACACCTTTGAGAGCATTGGCAGTAAGCTAATAGGCCTATAGGAGGTGACGTCAGAAGTCTTTTTACCTGGCTTTGGAATCATGATTATTTGAGCTACTTTCCACTGACTTGGGAAGTAAGATAGTCGAAGTATTGCGTTGAAATATAAATGTGATAAGTTAATACATGTTGCAGATAGTTCTTGTAAAATCTTCCGGTAATCAGATCAAAGCCAGGCGCCTTTTTTATGCTGATTTCTTTTAGGATTATGTTTCTAACTTCGCGTTCTTTGATCTTTTCGATTGGCAGTTCCATCTGGAATGGGGCCTCTAGGAATTGACTTATTAAACACAGCACAGCACATGAACTGCTGTTTCTTCCTCCTCTTAGCAGAACCTGCCAGCAGTGTCATCTACTAGGCCTATTTTGACTTCTTCACAGCGCGATATTATTTCATAATGTTTTAGTCTCAGGTAAGCCGCCGTATTTATTTAACAAAGTTAGATACAGGACTGACGTGCATAATTTAAACATTAGGTTCAAGGGTACACTTAGTGTAAGCTTTCGAGATCGATCCTTAGTTTCAAAAGAAAAACATTTCTGCATTTTTTCCAACGACAAATCCTGTAACCGATACGGTCTTTAAAGCCTAATTGAGAGTTGAGTGGGCTGGCAATGGTGGTCTGATGGCTTGTGCTTCTTCTGTTTTGTTTTACCTTACATATTTGTTAGTGTTCGATGCTTAAATAAACTTTTTCTTGCTCTCTTTCTTTAGTAGTAAAATTTATCGAGGGTTGAGTGGAAGAGCAGATGCTTCCCAATTATTGGGAGCATTCTGAACTCCGCTATGTTTCTCCTTTTGTTATATTACTTTTGTTTAGATTATATGTAGATTATTTGTAAAACGCTGTACAGGAGAAATAGAGTCACTATTATTATAATTATTTAGTCTACAGTGATCAGTCAACACACCTACTATCATTTTGACAGTCTTTCTATCTTTATTCAGTCGATCGTAACGTTATGTATGTAGATACGGTTATTCTGAACTTATATATGGGGTTTTAAAGTGACTTGTCGCTTGCATTTTCTCCAGGAATTTTCTTCTTTCTGAAAACTCTTTTGTTTGGCAGTACCTTTTCTGATGGGATGTCTAAATTTCTATTTTGAAATGTTTCGTTTACCCATTCAATGAAACATTTTCCTGTTTTTAATATATTAGCGAAATTACTTTCGAATTATGATTATGTTTCTTTCACCAATTTATAGATGCGCACCATGTTCATTCCTTTTGTCTGAAGTCTATGTCTTCATAATTGAGTTGTTCAAATGAATATTCTTAAAAGTCTGCATTTATAAAGGTGAGATTGTTTTGCTTTAGATGAGTAATGTGATAACCGCATGGCGGCCTCTAGAGAAATTCCCGATTATGCCGACTGACCAATTCGGCGCTGATAGCTCCCTATGTTATCATGGGTTTAATTACTCTTCTGTATAACCACATTCGTTCCACACAGTCTCCTGTATCTACCTAGGGCGACAGTGGCTTTATTGGTTGTATTTTGGGTATGTGAGTTTCATGTAAGTCTTTGATCGAACCATAGCTTAAGGTATTTCGCCTCTTTGGCTTATGGAATCCTTCCACCTCCTATCACTAATGGTTGTAGGCCTTTAGTGTTCCTTTTCTTGTAAACGTGACAACCTGTATTTTCTGAGCATTGACTGATAGTCGCTCAGAATTGTTTACACCACGCTCTCTAACGACTATTGTAAAATCGTCAACATACCTTAGGCAGTGAGCCCATTTCCGCTTAATTCCGAATTAGGTCGTTCACTAGGGTAGCCCACAACAAGTAGATAAAACGCTGCCCTGCAGGCACCCCCCTCTCGCCTCCGTTTCGATGGTAGCCTCACGAATTGTGGATGTAATTATCCTTCTTTCGAGGTTGGTTCTTATTCATTGCAGAAGCTTCGGTGCGAAGATTTTTTTTCCTCAGTAAAACCTCGAATTAATTGTAAATAACATAGAATTCCATAAAATCATTAAAGATTTGTAGTCGTTCAGACAAAATATCATTAGTAATCAAAATCCCAAATATGTTAGTATATATTTTCCATTGTTAAAATTTACTTTTGTTTTAAATGCACAGAAACTGAAATAAAAGATTCGAGCCAGTTGTGTAGGTGCTACATACCTATACATACATTTAGCCCTTCCATTACTGTGAGAGCTTGTAAATGGGAAAGTTATAATGAAGTTTTACAAATTCAATATCCACGTACTCCTACGGGTAGCTACTTCAACTAACAGGAAAATTGTTTTTGTAATTATGTTGTTGCGAATACTGTGTGATTGCTAAAATGTACTATAAGCTTTTTTTTTTAAATATATGTTCAACCATTCATACCGTAAATGAATGTGCGGTTTTTGAATAATTAAAATGCTCGAAGTTGCCGGCAAAAGTTTTAATCGCATTTTGTGAGGTGTGATGATACGTGATGGTTTAATGAAAATGTTATAATGAATTTACAAATAGAAATAGTATGTTTCATTACAATCTCGATGCTGGAATTAAATTTCTATGGAAGATAGCATATTATTTTACGAGCAGTCATGCTAAATATATTTAAAATTGAAACACTATTGTTCCGCAATATTAAATTATATATACCTACTTGTATCGAAGTATTTATCGAATCATATCGAATATAATAGCTGCTTCATGTACATAATATGTCAGTATAATAATAATAATAATAACTCAGCACTACAGGCCCTGAAGACTGAAAGTGTCGGAAGACACCGAGCCACTGAGAAGTGCTGTCCGAATGGTCACCCACCAACAACCGGTACCGCATATTGCTGTTTGACTTTCAAGATTGGCAATGATGCACCCTTCCTTCTCAGCCGTACTCTCGACGTATGTTAATATATATTTGTCAAAAATCATGTAAAATCATGTCGAATTAAAATTACTAGTAATTAGATACTTAAATTACAAAATATGTAGGTAGATACAGCAGCCTAGATGTTTGATATTTATATTTATTGATAGAAACGTCACTTTAAACTTAAGAGGAAATTTTTTTCTTTCAGTAATGACGTGTTTTCCGACCTATTGCAGGTCAAAAGTAGCTGCATTTTATATTTAGGCAACTGCATTCACTAAAAACGTGGGTAAAGTAGCTTTTTATGATTACTATATAAAGTGAAATTGGTACCTGCTGAAGGACCAGATGTATAGAATTTGACACTCCCGGTGTCATTTATGTCAAATCATAACTTACTAACAATTTATTGTCCAAGGTATTTGTTATTTGTACAAAAAATATTGTAGAAACCCTGGTGCGTAACGCATTTCACGAATTCGTGTCCAGAAAGCGTTTCAAACTGGTCACTCATTCGTAAAATGCGTTTTCACGCACTTGATTTGTAAATAAACATCATGATTGCGAATAATAGTTATTTTCGGCCTCGTCAGCTGTAAACACAACACTATCTGTCAACCAATGCAACGAGTCGCAGTGTTGCCAACCGCCAGGAAGTATTTCCCGCTAGATGGTGTGTCAAATTCCCTTTTACCAAGCACTTTCTCCCCCAAAAAAATGTGTTTGAAATTTACAGTAACTACAAATCTCCCTAGCAACAAAATTTAAATTCCCTGCCATTATTTTTAATGAATTCAACGTAAAAGTATTGACATAACTATGGATGTAGTACAAAATAGTAGGTCTTTTTAGGTTTGAACATTGGGATTACTGAAAATAATTGTGGGAAATTTAAAATTGGCTATTTGGGATTCATTACTTCCGAGTTTTGGGGTGTGCTGCGTATCACTAGATAATGCTGAAGGTTGAAAAATTGTAAAAATTAAAGAAAATATAAGTTTATTTGTAAAAAAGAATGGATTAAATTTGCTATTCATTTACAAACTTCATTTTAACAAGTATAGTAACTAAAACAGATCCCCTAAAAATTCCCCTTAAGAAATGTATCCCCTAAAGTGTCCCCTCACCTTAAAAGTTTACCCTAAATTTAGGGGAAAATCGCCCAAATTGGCAATACTGACGAGTCGTTATTCATAGATGAGTAATATATTATATTGAAATAGATGTTAAGGTCCTATATTACCGACGTCGGTATTAGCAAATGCACGAACCTATTCCTATTACTACCACCCTTCTCACAATTCATAAATTGCGATTGGGACGACATATTTGGCTTCTAATTAAAGCCTATAACAAAAGTGAATTCTCATGAAAAAAAAAAGTTACTACAGTAATGGTCATATAAATTATCTAAAACGTTTGTTGTAGGCAGAGGCTGATATTATAATCGATATAAGGCGTTTCAGTTTGCAATGTGGTAAGAAATTTGTATTACAAATAAACTTCTTCACACGCAGCTTCTGCACACACGCGTATACAAGGAGGCCGGTTATATATGTTGACATACGGCCGTTTGCACCGTCTGTGATTAACATTTTAATTAACTAATCAAAGATTAAATTTAATTACAAATTAAATATGAATAGCATTGCACCGAACAAATTTAATCAATGATTAGTTAATTAAAAAGTTTGCGACAGAAATATAGGTTGGTAGTGCGTTAAGTTTAGTTTTTAGTCAAAAAATCGTATTTATATTGAGAACACTGTTTCATCATAATGAAAATTGCCGCTATGCGAATGCGCGCGGTTTGCGGCATTTGAAAGTTATTGGAATTTAAGTTGAAGAAAATTGCTACAGAATTAGATATTGAAATAAAAAAAGTTGAGTAGTAGTTTTAAAATACAAATTAATAAGTGAATGCCGGTTTTTTTTCATTATGCAATTCTTTTATTTGTTTGTTCTGCAAATGCTCCAATTTTTGATACTTTATTTGACCTCTGCTATTACTTGTTAGAATTATTTTATTATTACCATCATTTCTTATATATTTTTTTCTTATATTTAATAAATAAATGGTTAATTACATACACAATATTTCTTTTAAAAAAATCAAAGTGATAATGCATTTAGAGTAATAAAATATTTTCGTTTATAGGTACAAAAGCCAAAGAAAACAAATACAAAAGAAATGTTCAAAGTTAATTTCTATATAGCAATGAATTACAAATTGTTGAAATAATCATTAATAGTAATGCCTGTGTCGCAGCAGGTACATCTCAACAGCGTCATAATTAATCTCATAAAGTTGTCTATTTAAAATTCTTGATTTAATTTTTCTTCATTGACTTCCTCTTTACCAACATTTATGGCTATATTGTGCAATACTGAGGTACCAACTACTACTGCCATAAAGGTATCCAGCTTTAAGCGACAACCATATGCCAGTATTGGAAAACATTCTTCTCAGAAACATGCTTTCAATGACATTCCCTGTTGTAATATGGTTTTCATTATAATGATTTTTCACAACTGTTTCAGACTTTAACAGTGGGTCAATAAATATGTTTTTGAGGCATATTCACTGTCGCTTAGGAAAAGAATGGATCGTTAAAGTGTGGTATTCCGCTGGCCATCGTACTACGATACATCCATTATTTTTTAATAGCTCAATAATAAAAATTGTGACGGCCGTTTGCACCGTCCAGTGATTAAGGATTTTAATTAACTAATCAGAGATTAAATTTAATTACGAATTAATATGAATAGGATTGCACCGAACAAATTTGATTAATGATTAGTTAATTAAAAAGTTTGCGACAGAAATATAGGTTGGTAGTGCGTTAAGTTTAGTTTTTAGTCAAAAATCGTATTTCTATTGGGAAACATTGTTCCATCATAATGACAATTGCCGTTATGCGAATGCGCGATTTTAGCGGCATTGAAAGTTATTGAAACTTAAGCTGAAGCAAATTGCTAACAGAATTAGATATTAAAAAAAAAAGTTGAGTAGTAGTTTTAAAATGGAAATTAATATGTGAATGCAGGTTTTTTTTTTCATTATGTAATTTCTTTTATTTGTTTGTTCTGCAAATGCTCCAATTTTGATACTTTATTTGACTCTGCTATTACTTGTTAAATTATTTTATTATTACCATCATTTCCTTATATATTTTGTTCCTTTTATTTATAAATAAGTGGTTAGTTACACACACAATATTTCTTTAAAAAAAAATCAAAGTGATAATGCATTTAGAGTAAATAAAATATATTTCGTTTATACAAAAGCCAAAGAAACAAATACAAAAAATGTTCAAAAGTTAATTTCTATATAGCAATGATTATAAATTGTTGAATAATCATTAATTAGTAATGCCTGTGTCGCAGCAGCTACATCATTAGCAGTGTCATATTAATCGCATGAAGTGTCTATTTAAAATTTCTTCGATTTAATTTTTCTTCATTGATTTCCTCTTTACCCATATTTTATGGCTATATTGTGCAATACTGAGGTAGCAACTACTACTGGCATAGAGGTATCCAGCTTTAAGCGACAACCATATGCCAGTATTGGAAAACATTCTTCTTAGAAACATGCTTTCAATGACATTCCGTGTTGTAATATGGCTTAATTTAACAGTGGGGTCAATAATTCTGTTTTTGAGGCATATCCACTGTCGCTTATGGAAAAGAATGGAAGTGTGTATTCCCTGGCCATCGTACTACGATATCCCTTATTTTTAAATTAGCATTATAAAAATTGTGAATTTATAGAAAGATATCCTTTCCTATTACGAAATACCTCCGGGTCATTCCCATCTGAAACCATGAATAATCCTCAAATACATTTATTGTCAGTTTTTATTTCGGGAATTAATTTTTGATTTACCTTGGACTTTCTAAAACCCTGTCAAATATACACTTCTTGCACGCCGCTATTCCTTGTTCTAATCTTGAACACTTTAATTAGCTAGCTATTTCAATTTCGTCAGAGATATTTGTATTATAACCAAAAACCGTATAACATAACCTATAAACACGATTATAAACAAAGAAACTACGCTTGCGCCAACTTTAATTATGACTTAATTCGTACGTTAGGTACTGATTAAAGATAATCACGAATTAAGGATTTAATTATTAGTTAAGCAGTCGGTGCAAAGGAATTTAAAGTTTAATTATGATTAAATGTTAATTATAACTTAATCACGAACGGTGCAAACGGCCGATACAGTTTAATGGATTGTAATGACGAAAATTTTAATCAGCTTAAGTTGTTGACCATAAAATTAGATTTAAAAGTTTGTAACAAAAAATAACATAGTACCTTAAGCAACACTCAGTTAGTAAACAAAATAATTACGACCTCTCATCTAAAAGTTCAAACTTCTTAATTAACCGCTAGGTGTCGTCTTAACGACCAACTTCGCCACGTCAAATCATCGTCTGTAACGTCAAAATTTCGTTTCTAGTTACCTTCGATGTTTCTTATACAATCATTTACTATGCGCAATTAAATTAGTTGGGACCTGCTAAAGAGTAGAGTTCAGCCTACATCACGCCCCTTAAATGAGGTAAGTGAAAACCGAGAATTAATTCTCGGTGAAGGTTAACGGGATAATTAGTGGAGATTAGGTTAAAATTTCGAGTACACGGAGTTAATCTAGCAAAGTCGTCTGATGAGGTTGTAGATAGCATAAAGTTCACTCTAAACCGTCTGAAATTAGGATAAATTATCTCGCATCAAGAACGTTTTTCCCAAATGTACATTACATGTATTTAATTACAGGAAAGTTGAACTTCCTCTCTCGTTAGGTCAACATCAAAAAATTAAAACTCGACCCCTAATAACTCTAGCGTTAATCAAGGCAGATCCTCGTTAATTACTGAACCAATGACCAGTCAGCCTTTCTAATCCCCTTTGACGCACTAACGGTTTCGGACCCATCCTCATCCAGCAGTTAGGTTCTCTATAATTAGAAAGGTATCGATCAATTGCATTGTTATCTTTAGAACAATCGGAGATGGAAATTAGGCGCAGATAATGATAGAAATAGAAGAATAAAAATTAGAGCATTAATAATCGATAGAGACAGAAAGGGTTGTTTAGCGAATGTATCCTTGGATTCTCCCTGAAGGCAAAGAATTTTCGGTTTAAAAATAAATGAAAAAGAACAAAATACTTAATGAGTACAAGAAAAAAGCACGCGACACATAGTAGACTAATAAAGATAACAGAGTTTAACCTTAAAAGTGTAGAACACATGGAAATGAAGTCACATATATAGGCTCGTAAACAAAGCACATTGGAAGCATCGTAAACTATTCAAAGACATAATCCTAAGCACGAAGACAAAGTTAATTAACTTACAAGTCCGCAATTCGACCAGTGGTTACATACCGGGTTTTTTCCTTCATAACATATATATTTTTTAGTTCTGAAAAAAATTGTAAATGCAGTGACTGGCCTGTAGACAACCAGTTATACTAGTCATTTGACGTTTGGCATTTCACAATTAATTATTCTTACTTAATTTCATTAAGTATTAGTTAAGACATATAAAACAATATAGCTGGGGTAGAACTTTATTTCCCAGCAAGTTTTCAAAATGACCACGTTGTTTGTACTCTTGTTTGGTGTTGAAAAGAACGTAGATCATTTCTAATAAATTCTCACAGGATTCCATCACTTGCAATACGTATAAAATCGGTCTTTCAGTTATGTATTTGCACGTTATTGTAAACTTTTGCTTTTAGGTGACCCCAAAAAAGTAATCGTTTGAAACAGATTGGTTGATTTTGGGGGCCATGGTATAGGGTCAAACGTGCCAATGCATCGGCTTTTGAAACTGTTATTTTAAAAATTCCTAACCGCATTAGCAGAATTTGCCAGAACTTGAGTGCTAAGGAATGAAGGTTCATCAACATTTAGCATATCGATTAATGAAATGATGCCACCTCGTAACAGATCGAGAAATGCTGCTGAAGTGAGATTCCTGGCAATAAAAACTGCTCTTGTAAGTCTATTGTTTATTATTCTTGTTAGGTATTTAGTAAAGATATGTTCTTTATATTTTTTAGTGTATTTTTTACAGTTGCAAGTACCACGAAAGCGGATATAATTGAAGATGTTGCTGAAGGCACACAAAACATAATAGTCAATATATTATATAATATATCTATAAATACTTACTCATTCAAATGCTATATTAAATGTATAACTTATGATGTACATAATCATGGACATGTTTCTTGTTGATAATCCTAAAAGGTCGATACCCTGTTCTCAATATTTTCAACATTCAAAATAGGCAGTCACGTAAAAGAAATAAAATAAATCACATATTATATTTGCCTTTTTTTTCGTCGAACAAATATTGGAACAATGATGAATAGTCAAATTTTTTTTTTAATTTCCTTATAAGAAATATTTTTTTCCCAAAAGCAGTTCTTGATTTTTTTTTCTCTAATTTTATTTTATTCCACACTTTCTACTTAAAAGAAAACAAATGTAAAAAGCATTTGTCTTTTTTTTTAATTTTGAATCTTTTTTCACTGTTTTAACATTTATATTTTTTTCATTCATTTCTTTTAAACAATTATTTCAAATAATCTTTTTCGCATTTTTTCCGAACTTTGTACTGTTTTTGTTATCCTTTTTAACAGTTTTTAGCATTTTTCTTATTTGTTGCATTTGTTTATTTCTGCTAATTTTACTAACGGTTATTCAATATTTTTTTGCTATTTTTATACAATTTGTTTCGATATCATAATCGTTACAATTTATAAATTAAAACAATAATTTTATTGGAAATAATAATTATTATCAAAGCCCCGTAAATTATTTTTTGTTTAATATTTTCCACCATATTGGCACTATTTTGTTTTCTATATTCCTAATTAGTGGCCTAAATACTTGTAAATTTTTTTTAAGTGGATAATTTACAAGTATTTAGGTCATACTTGTAATTTTCTTTTATAAATCAAAAATCGTGGGAAGTAGCACAATTATCTTACTTTATTTAACCAAAAACGTTTCGATGTATAAAAAGATCTTTTTCCTTTTGTATACTCTCAACACCTGTAGCAACGATTTAATATTGTAAAAAACATTTACTAACAAACAAATAAACAAATTAACAACAAAACAACAAAAATCAATTACAATATACCCGAGATTTTTGTCGTTTTCTTGTTAATTTGTTTGTTTGTTAGTAAATATTTTTTATAATTTTAAATTGTTGTTACATCTGTTGAGTATATACAAATTGAAAAAAATGTTTTTATACATTGAAATGTTTTTGGTTAAATAAAGTAAAAAATCGTGCCGCTACGCAAGAGATTTTTGATTTATGAAAAAAAATGATTAATTACGGCAAAGAATAGACAAATTTTATCTTATTATATACTTGTAAATTATCCACTTAAATTAAGAATTAAGAAGTTTTATTTTTTTTATGTTTGAATTTTTTCCTATTTGCTATTTTGTTTTTCCAAAAACTAATTCATAAATCATTTTTCATTTTTCTTTTCAGTTTTTATTCTTCATTTTCCAGTGTTGCATAATGAGATCATATACAGACCAAAAAATGAACTATGTTCTCACAATACGTTAAAAAATAAATTGAAAAAGGTTTACATGAATCAGTAACTTTTCTTTCTTTATTATGCGGCACCTTTCGTGAACGTACCAAGGTGTAAAAATGTTGCATTAATATGGTGAAACATCCTTTATAAAACACTAACATAAAAACGTTGTACATTTAAACGAAAGCGAACATGTAATAACTTTGAATTTTTCACCCCACTTCTTTTTATTCCGCCGAATGAAACCAGCCAAATCGTTCCTTTCAAAACCGAACAATGGCTACTTTTACAGTCCCCCAGCTTATCGTAACTCGGCTATGTTCGAACCTTCGACGGCAAGGTTCATTGTTGGCTAATAACAAAATCCCTAATACCAACAAAAAACGAAAGCATGTTTTAACCGACGCCTTGATTTCCCTCGTGTATAGAATAGGGTAGGTCGATTTAGTATACGTGTTTATGTCCTTGAATGTAAGTGTATTCAATATGAAATACTTAGATGGACGAAATTATTTCGAAAAGGATGATAGAATTTTATGTCAAATTTGGCTCAAACATAAAATAATTCACCTAGAATTTGTTTGAGGTTCATAGATAATATCTTTGTTCAACTCCACCAAAACAACCAACGCGAATTTTGTTTTAAAACTAAATTCAAAGTTCGATAGTATTAAATTTACTGTAGAAGAAGACATGAATGACTAGCTTTCTTTTCTCGATAGTTTAGTGATAGGAAACAAACAAATTAGAGATAAACATCTATAGAAAAGAAGCCAACATAAATAGACTCCTAATGGCCGATTCAAATCACTGTAGACAACATAAAACGGCCGGCATCAATTTCCTAGTAAATAGACTCATAAAGTTCCCAGTTAACAAGGCGACATTTAACGAAGAATTGCAATCCATTAAAAAGGTAGAATCTATAATGGTTATTATTCTGTAGATGTAGTTCGGAGTATAAATAAAGTTCAATATAAACACTATGTAAGAAGAAGGCTTAAACTTTAGAAGGAAAGATTGTTTTCCTTCTTTACTTTTACATCGCATTTCAAAAGGTTTAGATGACATTTTTAAAGAACAAAATTTGCCGCTTCTCGCAAAATACACTAAGAAACCTGTTTTGGCAACGCAAAATATAAACCTCATCTCTATGAAACATCGGCTATTTACGTAATCGATTGCAGTGGGTGTAATAAGGTTTATGTTGGGCAAGCAAAGCGTGCGATCGGAATTAAGTTCACGGAACACATAACAAGTTATCGCTATGGCAAACTCGAATCATCCAGCGTGACGGCACAAATAAACGATACTGTACATAAGATTGATATAGAAAATTTTAAATTAACTCAGAATGGACAATTGCCTAAAGGGTTAGACGCATACGAAACCATATATATGAAAAAACATAACAAATAATTTATTGAATCGGGAAGTTGCATCCCTCCACCATTCAATTTTGATGGATTTATCGGGGTACAATGGTTCACATTTAGGATGGTCGAGGGTCAAGTAGGCGTAGAAAAAACACTTGCAAAGATGTTTTCTTGTTAGGGAGGGCTAACGTTGCATATCTAAGTAATAAGTCTTTCCTTATGTTTTCTTAATTCATTCGGTCTTGGGTTGATAATGGGAGCCCACGTGTTTCTGAAACAATTATCCAGAATTAATAAAATTTTGTGTAGCGTGGAGTGACCGGATAATAATGTGAGATATCTTTATAAAAGTTTTACTCTATTTGACAACTAGTATCAGGCAAAAACGTAACCAGAACTAATTATATTTTGCTGGTGGAGGTGGAATTTGGTGTAACTATGATCAACTGTTTTTTCATATCTGTGACGACAATAACATGTGAAGAGCAAGAAATATAAATTTACACAATATTAATAGCATCAAATAATTTAATCTATCTAGTCATTCACGTATCTATTTTTTTATTGTATTGATTTTAAGATTAAACGTTTTTTTTATACTACTCTCAATATTTTTAAAGAGGAATAACGTATATGCATATACGTTATTCTTCTTCGTAAGACTTCATGAAGCGTGGCGAAGCTGGATGTCTTTGAAGCTAGTCTATAAGTATAAGAATTTCTAAATACATTTTGTCTATTTTATGTTTTAACCTAGGTTATCGATTTTTGTCCATATGAATCAAATCGATACTTGTGAGTCAAATTAAAAACAGTATAAACAGGATACCTTAGATGTGGTTTCATTATTAGTTTAAATTTGATTTTGAGATTAAGTTCAAATTTGCCGCTCAAACCGTATTTCAGTACTAACCGTAGCTCTGTGTTCCAAAAAAATATTTTTTCTTGCAAAATATAGATATAAACCAAATACTAAAACTAACAATACTTTAGGTTAGATTTCATAACTGACAGATGCCATAATGGAAACCAGAAACGGTGCAGTATTTAAATATTGTACTTAAAAAAAAAGCAGTAATAGGGCTATCTCTATCTGTCACATTCATTAAATATGCATGAAATCAATCCTTATATCGTTTTCTGTGAGACAAGCGGAAGCTTTGCTTCTTCTTTCAATAGTGACACTTGAGGAAAAATAGTTAAATCAATTCTGTGGATTGCCTTTATTCGTATGATACATTAATGACGTTGGTTAAAACATTAAATAGACAGAGTGTATATACATTACCTGAAGTCACATAATCTTTGAAGAGGTAAATTGATGGTTTATTCAGTAATATACAGCTCACACTTTATTTTAGGATATTATATTTTGTGTTTCTCACCTTCTATGCACTGTTGTGTTCCTTTCATTCAGAGTTGTGAACTACATATAATTAAAAACCCTGACTACGATGAAACCATTTCTCTTCTCCTTAGATTGGCGGGAAATTAAAAATTTCAAGCATATACTACAAAAATGTATGTTTCTTTAAACGGTTGCTCTAAAGGTGCAAATAAAACCACAAATCCTATGTATAATATAATCATTTATTTTCTCTATATATACGTAATAATCATTCAAGTATATATTTACAATATAGAAGAACATATAGGTTGAAAAAGAACAGTGTTTGTTATTCTCTACAGATATAGACTTTCCATAAACGGAATCAAGAAGTACCAGGAAAATTGCCAAATCTTATTGATATATTTACATATTTCTTTTTATAAAGGGTTGCAACTTGTAAAATAAATCCAGCATAAAAGAAGATTATTTTAAACAATAGCGTTCCTATTAACACATGACTTATAGCCCTATAATTCTGGAGTAATAGATTGATATTTTATAATGAAGAAGATCTAATAACATGTCACACCATTCTTCTAGGTCCAGCATTATGCGCGATAGATCATGGATTTTAAGAACTCTTTTGCCCAAAATAACCTATAATTCAGTAAAACTAATGTGCATAAATGTCTCTAGGTATATAGTTTATAGTTTTATTTTTAAGAGTTTTCAGTCAGTAATTATATGATTATAATGATAGTGAGTGATTAAATTAAACATATTATTCGTGTTCACAAGTTCTAAAGAAGTTTTTCTACCCTGTCATTCAGTGCTCTATTTTCTTTTTATTTATAGATATATAAATATTATCTTTTCAACCTCTCAAATATTCTTTTATAAATGAAAATTTTTAAAATTATCGGTACTAAATATATTAAATTATATCACATATTTATAAAATATGATGTAATTTGCTTTATTATGGTATTACAGTGTAACCTTTACTTAACGAACATCTGTAGAAAATTAGAAATTGTCAGATATTTTGAAACATCTTTTTAATATGGTATTTAATTAGTCGAAGATATTAAGTTCTTTTATATATTTAAATCTTTGCGTATGGAATTGATTTACAATATAAATATAGAAAATATAGAAAACCCAATAAAGCATATGGTTGCATTTTTACATACGTGGAACACCCTATATAATAAATAGACGTGTTCGTTAAAATAGGTTACATTGAATAATAATTAATTATATTTAAAATTACATTGTTGTAAGTATATCGACATCCCTTATTGAATCAAACTGAAATAGAACCAATGTATTTATTATGGGTTATTGATTTGTATGAATTCATTTATTATGTATCTTTTTATTAATATTTATGTTGTTTTTGTTTCAAAAATCAGGAATATAGGTATGTATATGTTTAATAATATATGTATATATAATATATGTATATATAAATATAAATAATTTTATATAAATTCTACATTATCGACAGCCTTCATTTGTTCTTTTGTATATATATATTATTTTTTCGTATATATTCACATTTAGCATTTTAAAATATATCATTGTGTATTACATTTATTTATAATAATAAATATTACATAGGAATCGTATAAAAGCATTTTTAAAAATTGACTAGAAGAGGAACTTATACATACATATATATCTTATTTTATATAGATACATTTAAAATTATTTATTATTAATAAGTTCTTATTATATCTTAATATAATACATTTTTTATATTAATATCAGACAAATCCTTTTTATTTAATTATTAGTTAATAATGATAACAATATTCTATACATACACCTAATTTTATACGATTGTCTATATTTTTTGCTTACATAATATGCATTGTATACAGTAACGAACAGCCAAAATGACCTATGCCAATAAACGAGACATTCTGTTTGTCCCTTACTATATCATTAGTTAGAATGTATAGTATATATATAAATACGCTGTATACGTATCTGTACACAATATTTGGTCTCTCAACTATGTTATGAATAGGTATTATTTAATTAAATTATAAAGTATCTTATATTTTAGAAATAATTACTATATTTTTATGATTTTTACATGGTATTTTTCGATTTATATACGTATGATTTGTGTGGCTATTTACATATAGAGAGTGATTTTATATTACTACATATGTACATGTGGAAGATTATTTTTTTCCATACCTTCTTTTAGTTGCACGTATATGAGGAATAGACTCGTTAAAATTCTAGTTTTGTTGGAATGATTTGGAATTTGACATTTCACAGCTGTCAAATTATTTCACTTACATTCACCAAAGTAGTTTATTTAAGTTGAAAACTCACCGAAAACGCTTTTACTATTAGTTTTCGCGAAAAGTTATTTAATAGGCTATGAAGGCAAGTAAGGTGCACAAGTCGAATGACTAAACAACAACTAAACATTTATATTTTGATTTAATTATTTATTTAATGTGCAGTGTATGTAGATTTGCGTTGCCTTTTTGCCCGTAGACTATCACTTACTTCGGAAAACGCATTTGTAGAATAGATTTTAAACAATAATATTTTGTAGAAACGTATAATATATTCCTTATCAAGATATGTTAGATATACAGGGTTCTCCACGGAACTGGCTGGTTAGAAGTTTTCCGGCTTAACGAAATTCCTCAGTTTTAAAAAATTGGGGTTTGCAACAATTTGGCACTTACTTTCTTTCCAAAATATTTTCACCTTTTTTGCACTTTCGGTTAACCGGAAGTCGCCACGAACTTTGTTATTTTAAATGGAACACCCTATATATTATTATATTTTTGAATTTACCATAAAATTCTATGACGATTACCATTAGGGTATCTTATACCTATCTTCAACTGTTTCTAAGATATTACGATTTTTGTAAAAATTTTGACATTTACATTGTTGTATGTAATTGATTAATTCTCACTTGATTTAAGTGTCAGAAATATCTGACTTTGAAATCAACAAGTACTAACATTGTTTTACCAAAACGTAGAAAAAAAATTCAGTGACATTATACAGGGTCTTTAAAAATTAGTGACATATCCAAGAATTTTGAATGTTGCAAAACTTGATTTTTCAAATAGAACACCTGTACATTTTCTATTTTTGGATGTACAATTAAATTCTATGCGATTTGCTGTAGCATTCCTATACCCATCTTCAGTAGTTTTCTTTAATACTCGTATACGTATAGCTTTCAAATGGCCGAATAATTTCTATCTGGTGGACCATGACATTAACATCACAACAATTTATTATTATTAGTAAGTATTATTGTTATAATCATTGTTTGTTACACGTCGCGTGTTCAGATAAATGCATATTATTATGGAACTTATGAATTAGATAATGATAAATATTGAAGGAGCTTATTTTAACCTGGATACTTTAAATTTATTTTACATTCACTGAGAATGCAGGATGAACTTATAGAGAATTTACGGTAATTATAGGAATTTATTTTCAGCTAATGTATCTAATAAAATTCAGAAAACTTTGAAATAATACATTACACAGATTACACACTGTACGCAACTTTCGGTACTACCAAGCAAGATTTAATGATTCGTGTGACGAGAACGTTTGATGAATTAGACCCAGTTGAAGTGAGAAGAAGTATAAGGTGACACATTAAGACGTCGAATAATAAAATGCTTGGACGTAAAGGGAATTCACATTGAGCATTTTTTTTTGATGCTGTATGTCATGGTTCAAGTTTATGCTGCTTGTAAATTGCATTTGTTAAGTATGCATATATCTAAATATTCTTCATAAAAACCTTTATAATTTTGAAAATACTTTAATATATCAAAAAGCTTTAAAACATTTGTCTGACAAGCACACTACGTTTTAGTGTGTAGTTTATACCATTTCCCTTAATTTGAAACCAAGCTATTAAGAAAAATCATTTCAAAATTTTCTGGATTCCGTTAGATATATTAACAACCAATAAATTCCTTTAATTAGATTGAATTCTCTATAAGTTCTTCCTGCATTCTCAGTGAATCTAAAATAAATTTATAGTATCTAGGTTAGAATAAGTTCCTCCAATATTTTTCATTATCTAATTCATAAGTTCCACAATAATATTCATCGATCTGAACACGCGACGTGTAACAAACAATGATTATAACAATAATACTTACTAATAATAATAAATTATTGTAATGTTAATGTCATGGCCCACCAGATAGAAATTATTCCGCCATTTGAAAGCGGTAATAAACAAAACGAGTAATTTAAAAGAAAACTACTGAAGATGGGTATATGGAATGCTACGGCAAATCGGCATAGAATTTAATTCTACATCCAAAAATAGAAAAATGAACAGGGTGTTCTATTTGAAAAAATTAAGTTTTGCAACATTCAAAATTCTTGGATATGTCACTAATTTTTAAACAGCCTGTATAATTCCAATGAATTTTGTTATTACGTTTTGGTAAAACAATGTTAGTACTTGTTGATTTCAAAGTCGGAGATTTCTGACACTTAAATCAAGTGAGAATTAATCAATTACATACAACAATGTAAATGTCAAAATTTTAACAAAAATCGTAATATCTTAGAAACAGTTGAAGATAGGTATAAGATACCCTAATGGTAATCGTCATAGAATTTTGTGGTAAATTCAAAAATATAATAATATATAGGGTGTTCCATTTAAAATAACAAAGTTCGTGGCGACTTCCGGTTAACCGGAAGTGCAAAAAAGGTGAAAATATTTTAGAAAGAAAGTAAGTACCAAATTGTTGCAAACCCCAATTTTTTAAAACTGAGGAATTTCGTTAAGCCGGAAAACTTCTAACCAGCCAGTTCCGTGGAAAACCCTGTATAATTAAAGACGAACTTAATCATGGGGGTAATTACCCCCATTACCCCCTCCTCCCCTTGTATACGCGCGTGATAGGAAATGCATATCAGGAAATAGAAATGTAGTCGAACACTTACTATAATTTATTGTTTTTGTCATTGTTATAAATAAATGTTTGTAAACGCTTAGATCTTCTTTTTGGTTTTTAAAACATCTTAAGTTGACAAACAACAAAATTTTGACTGTTATATCGAATACATCATTATCTGAGTCGTAGCTCTTTTATTTTTTCATTATAATGTTACACTATTATAACAATATTGCATGCGCAAACTGATTTTCTATCAATTGGTGACAAAATATACAGCATGGTCCATTTAAAAAAACAAGTGTTCTATTATATCTCGTAAACGCGATTATCAATTGTTTTTCTGGGGTATAAGTATAGGTATAGGAGCCCTATACATTTTTGAAAAGCACTCTATCAAGCCTTGAGAAGAGAGTACTTAATATAAGAAGTTCCATTAAAAAATGATCTAAATTTCTTTATGCATTCCCCGTAAATGTAACTTATGAAACACTCTGTATATTTTAATTGAATTGGATGTCCCGTTAAGGGCACAACCCCCTCTCCTCCCTCCCAGGTTTGTTTAGGCTATGTGTAGAATTTGCACTTATACAGCTATCCGTATTTCTGTAAGGAGCGGATTTTTTTACAAAAATATTGAAATTAATTTTTATCTTAAAAGCGCTTTAGGATAGGTACAGAGGCGTATATGGGCAAGTTCTATAAAATTTAAGAAAGAGGTTACTAATGAAAAGAGATGCAGTATGTTCCGTTTAAATTAAAATGGTTTTTATCTGGTTTTGACAGAGGTGGCAATGTTGTATTTGTGAAAATATTTTAGAACTGTCGTGGAAGACATGAGTGGGCAAAAAATATTTTATTTTAAAATATAATTATAATCTTTCATATGGTAACGCCAAAGGGTCTAGCCGGTTAAGCATATGAAAACTGCACTCGCATCTGATGAAGCGTTAAAACCTTGCTTTTATAGTTCTTCATCTAAAATAACCATACAATTAATCTCATGTCCCTAACCCCTATAGTAAGGGAGTAATGGGGGTGACTATCCATAACGTAGACAATTTTTTTTTCGGTACCTATTGAAGATATCTTTATGAAATTTAAAATGTACATGACTATCCATAAATTGATTATAATATTTTTTTTTAGAATTTTTGTGACATTGGAAATTGTAAAAAACGATAAGTATATTTTTTGGGGGTGGTTTTTTATACGAACTTCCAAAATGACACCTACCAAAAAAATATATTTTATTTGTTCATTAGTTAGCTATTATATGTTAAAGTTACAAAAAGGTCGAGTTGGTGGAACATAGTTAAAAAAAATAAAAACCAGTTAAGGTATGTGATTGAAATAACGTATTATAAAAAAATCGATCATACAAAATATAGAGATAATTACGAATAACGTTCTTATACTAAAAATTTAATCATCGTCACTATTTTCTTCAATAGTAGTATTTATATTAGTCGCATCAAACATGGAGGTCAATATTTCGGCTGGGTTTATAATTTTTGATTTATAACGAGCGTGTGCTAAATAGTAAACAACAGTTGCTACATGAGCACAGGAGCCTACTGTTCTGTTTCCATTTGCACAATCACAAACATATCTTCGAATTCCCTCATAGGTTTTCGAATTCGCCTCATATTCGATAAAGCAAATATATGTCTTGCTATTAATGTGCCTTGATCGTACTCTCACTTTTATAATATTTTCGCTCTTTTAAAAATTCAAGGTTTAATTCATTGCCAGTCATTATTTTTGCAAGATAGCATACTGCTTGCGACAATTGGTAAGTACCAGTAAATAATATTTTAAGGTCACTTTCACTCAGTTCTGGAAAGTCCATTAGAGTGGTTGAAGATAATTTTGTAAAAGGTTTTTACGCTGATTCAAGTTCTTATGTTCAACCAATTCTTGTATTGTATTCGGATGGTTTAGACGCTCCTTCATATGGGCAATAATAGTGTTGGCAAGTTTAACATCAGAGTTGTATCTTTTACCAAAACTGTTGTTTAAAAATCCAGCTATTCTGCACAATGATTTTGCCACAGGTAAAAGCTTGTTATCCAGAATATTATGCAATAAATGGTGTTTTTTACCAATAGCGCCATGTACAACAACCCAACGTACCTTAGTTACAAATCGTGATGCATTTGCCTCTTCTACTGTTAAGAGTGCTCTTTTCCCCTTCAAAGCTGGCATGAGTACATGGAAACCTTGATCTTTTAAATAATCGATCACATCGCGGAAACCGCGATCAACAATGCAGATATCACCCGGTTGCAGAAGCGTTCTTAAACCATTCGGTTCTTCTAATCTACTTTTCATTATAGATGCGTCGTTCATCGTTCCATTGTAGGGACCTGCTATGTCAACTATATAGCCATTTCTTGTACAAATGGTAAAAGGTTTACAGAGTGGTGTTTTCTTCTGTCCACTGTAAGATTTTCTTTGGTAAACGTTGTTCCCACTTTTTTCATGCCTAATGTAGGTACCGTCAAAAATTAAACCAAGAGAAGATTCGCCAAATCCGAGTAAATGTTTTGCGACATAAGATGTTTCGCGGGTCTTATTTCAATGTTTTATCGAGTGTAGTATAGAGTAGTCGTTATCGTATCTAATGAACTACAAAATATTGATTGTTTATAGTTTATTTGTAGGTGTATATTTTGTTGTAAGAACATATTTATAACGGTAGGTATAGAGATAGTTTATAGGTTTTGATATAGTTTTTGGTAAATAATTGATACATATGCGCATATCCATAATTGGTTTTTATTCTTTTGAACTATGTTCCACCAATTCGACCCCTTTGTAACTTTAACATTTAATAGCTAACTAATGAACAAATAAGATACATTTTTTTGGTAGGTGTCATTTTGGGGGTTCGTATAAAAAACCACCCCCAAAAAATATACTTCTCGTTTTTTACAGTTTCCAATGTCACAAAAATTCTAAAAAAAATATATTATAATCAATTTATGGATAGTCATGTATATTTTAAATTTCATAAAGATATCTTCAATAGGTACCGAAAAAAAAATTGTTTACGTTATGGATAGTCACCCCCATTACTCCCTTATTATAGGGGCTAGGGACATGGGATTAATTGTATGGCTATTTTAGATCATGTACAATGAAAACAAGCTATTAACCCTCCATCAGATGCGAGTGCAGTTTTCATATGCTTAACCGGCTAGACCCTTTTCAAGAAAACAACTATTTTGTAAGTTATGTCCTATTACTTATATGCAACACAAAACATTTGACTTCACTTTTCTCGAAATTCAAATTTTGATACATGACACCTTTATCCACTCGTGTCTTCAGTTCACTTTGAATAACTTGTAATTACAAAATTTGAGTTAATTCTGATGTTTTGTTTTCCGTGTACTTCTAGTATGCCATCCACCTTTGGACATATATTCTACTGTGTGCTTGTCCACCTATAAAATAAAATTTCCAGCATATTGCGGGAAACCTCTTGAAGAGAAGTAACTTTTATTAGTTATGAATGCGTCTCCTACTTGTGTAAATACGATCTGCAATGAGAAATTAACTTTTAAACTAGGTATATACACGAAAACGCAAGAAACGATAAATTAACTTCTTAGCGACTTCAAAGTCCACAAAAACTTACTGCGAACGTTCTAAAACCACCCCACTTATCCTTTCTCATGTACTGCGCGCAGTGTATTATGTGTTTGTATATACTTGTTAAAAGTTTCCCAAATTATTCCTTATCGGTAACTGCGAATTACATTCCGGATAAAGTTCTCGTGCCGCCTGCTATTGACAAGCCCGTAGAGGCGTAGCAGAAACTCGGGCTTAGGTAGAAAAGGTTGACAACGTAAACAGTGGCTTTTATTAACTCTGCCTCCAACTTTTTTCTCTGCTTGTTTTCTTTACTCATTTGTTGTTGTTTGTTTTAGTTATACGGTGAGCGTTCACCTGTTAACGGAAAAGAAAACGTGGCGCACTTTCGGTGGTTTCTCTGGCTTAGGGGGGTGCGAGTTTCAGCATAAAAAGGGCGGTAGGCGGAACAGGACAATATTTGCTTAAGGGGAGGTTTACATGTATTTGACTGGAAAAATCGATTTTTGGTTTTTTGCATTTTTTGAAAGCTCCAAATATATAACATACATGGTTAAAGCGGTTTCGTAATATTCGCATTGTTTAAGCCTCTACGGCTTATTAAAAGAGCGGGTGTACCGAACACAAACGGAGCAAATTAGATGTAATACTATATTCGACTCGGGGCTGCTCTGGTCGAAATATCATACTTATTGTTTGTTAGTGTATGTATAGTTGTCTTTAATGATTAGAAATGCCACTATAGTCGGGATCACAAATAAACGACAGAGTAGCTATTTATATTACAATAATATGAAGCAATTAGATCCGAAATAAAACGCACATTTGAAGAAACTGATCTATCAATATTTCTTTTACTTAAAACACACTTTCCCACGCTTTAGAAAACTACTTACCATAAAATGTATCAATTTATTGCAGATGCACTTACTTACACTAAATTTCTTATAAAAGCTGGCTAGAATATGATGGCAAAGATAACCGCACTACGGATCATCAGAGTAGCACAGGAAAAATGGAAGTCGATGCGATGCCTTAAAAGAAATTTTCGCACGATTTCGGATAGGCGACTGAGATAAGACAACTTTTTAAGCAATTTGTGATTTTTAGCCGTACTAAGATGTTACTGTTCAAGAAAAAAAAGAGAATGCGTTGGAGATGTACAAAAAAGAATGAGTGGACTTTGAAGAAAGGACGCTGGTAAACTGACTGACAAAGTTATTGATAATTTAACAATAGTGTACTGTGGACTAGCAATTACACAACATCCAGATTCTGCATAAAAAATGAAGGCAGCTATTTGGGCTAGATTTCATTATAAATGTTCAACCGACGCGGATCCACGACACATTTATTGTCCAAAAGGTGTAGACAACCTGTGTAAGTGGCGCGTTGCAGAAGCCAAGGTTGAGCTTGCTTCATTCATACGTGACCCTTTTGCAAAAAAAAAATCAAGATGCTATTAGGCGGATTTATGATTTTTTTCTAGAGTGATTTCTTGCAAAGATGCATTGGAAAAAATTGTCAAAACTGAAACGACTCGTTTAGTTCATGTGTGTAGAACTAGCTTCAAAAGATTTACACTGCGACCCATAAACAATTCAACTTGCTACCTACATTGCCGCAAATTTATTCAATGAAGGTTACTTTTCTGTATTACAAATAATGAATGCGGTGGGAATTGCAGTAGGACTTGATGCCAAAAATTTCGTCATCAATTCTGATCGTCAGCGCATACAACGAGCAGAGCAGAGCATGTCCAGCGCTGCAAAACTTGCTGTGCTGTCTAAAGGGAAGCAACAAATTTTGCAAATGCAGAAGTATGAAGAAGAAGAAGGATTAATGTATAGTGCTGGAATAGCTGACTAAGTGTATGTTGAACTATTTGTAAAAATTTTTGCTGAGACACTTTGAACGCATTTTTCTCGAAACATGATTTTTCAAATCTGCGTAAGTTCTAGTTCTTCAAGTGTTCAATATATCAACTTAATTCTTTTGTTTTCTTAATGTAAACCGTTTTTATTGGAGGTTATACCTATAATATACTAAAAAATTGCAATATTCCACATTTTTATATCCACATACACACAAAAAAGAAATAGAAAATAATCAAATCAAAGTCCAGGTATCTGCCACATTGTTTGCTTTCGACTTATTTAGTTAAATTTAGGTATAACCTCCAACAAATTTAATATATTTCTAACTTTCCTTTTTATTTTCAATTTCGGATCACTTTTGCGTATGCTAGAGTTTACGCAGTTTGATCGTGTTTTCTGTGCACATTGCTACCTAAATACAAATAGCGAACGTTATAGTGGTCTTGTCATTAAAAAAAATATATTTTTTTAATGTTCAAGTTTTAATATATTTATTAAGAAAAAGCCGTATTTTGTATATCTTTTCCTTTGTCTGAAAAAAAAAGTTCAAAGTTTTTGGACTTTTCCGATATATATATGTAAACCTCCCCTTAATTAAAATTTTCCAAACGTTGGTTGAGGAGTTTGTCAGATTATTTTAAGAGTATGGAGACATAATGTTGGGATACGTTGATATTTTTTTTATATTCAATTAATTTTTGAGTCTGAAATCGATTGTAAATAAAACCATCAGGATCCAACACAGTGGCGGAATAATATATCTTTGGTACCACGGCAAAATTTTCCCAAATCCTTCCCACATATACCGTGTGTCCAGCCTAAGATGCAACGGTCCATAGCCGATTTATTATTGTTTTTTTGGAAAAATGTTTCAAATAAATGTTGCCTCGAATCATATTCTACACATTTTAAAATTAGTTTCAGTAATGGCGGACTTCCGGTTGTACCGGAAGTAAATACTAACGTTATTATTTTAAATGGAACACCCTGTATATTATTGTTCTTTTGGATTCCTTGTTAAATTTAAATAACAATATGTTAGGCATACATTGGGGCTAAGTTGTACCGTTCCCGAATTACATGACGTTTTCCGAAAAAAATGACATTTACAATGTCTGCGGTGTTTGGAAATATCTCCGGAAATACGAAAGTTAGAAAGATGCGGTTTTCAGCTTTCGCTTAATCATGAAACAGCATACGTCTTTTATTTTAAAATTGTTGCGTTTAAATTACAGAATATTAAATAGGGCTCTCTAATATTCGAACTCTCAAATCATGGATAACTTTTTTAAATTGAATGGTTTTAGCAATTTTTACATAAATCGATGTAAAATTAAATTTTCTTTCGATTTTATACGAGTGTTATTGTGTCTATCTCCAAAGGTTTTGGAGATATTCGCGATTTTTCAGTTTTTCATGATAGATGCGTATTGCGAAGCGCCGGCCACCTTCCCCTCGCATTTCACCAGGCTTGGGACTGGCTGCAGTAATACTGGCATGCTTAGAAAGTGGCCAACAGAACACAATAGGACCACCGGAAACAAATAAAACTTGAAATTAAAAAAATGTAGAATTTACTGAAGCGCATTGGAAATGAACATTGCGAAGATAAAAGAAAACAACATTACTGGTATATCCATAAATCAGAACATTTTTCGAACTACATTACTCTGTCCAATGAATGGCGTACATACACATCGAGCGTCTTGCTCGCAACAGGTTACACTTTAAATGTTAGTGCCGTCACTATATAGAAAATTTGTACAAATGTTCAAAATACGATCCGTTTTAGGCGCTACATAATTGAAATCTCTTTTGCAAACACTTTTGAACATTTCTGAGCATTTCTGGTGTGACTTCTTGAAACGCTTTTAAAATACGATGGCGCATATTATCAGGTGTTGTTGGTGGCGTCTCATAAACTTCATTTTTAATGAAACCCCATAAAAAGGAATCGCAGCTTGTAAGATCTGGCGATCTCGGAGGCCATCTGTCATCTGTCCTCCACGCCCAATCCAGCGCTCTTAAAAAGACACATCCAAAAACTGTCGAAATTCGACAGCATTGGGAGATGGAGCACCATCGTGTTGGAACTACATCAGCTGATGAGTAGCTAACGGAATATTTTCTGACAGAACGCCCAAATTATTCTGAAGAAATTCCATATAAACCAAATGTCTCCAATTATCCAATGATACCTGCCCACACGTTCACTAACCTTCTGTACTGACTATGTGCTGCAATAAATCGATGGGGATTTTGTGTGTCATAATAACGACAATTGCGACGATTCACAAATCCATTTTTGTGGAAGGTAACTCAAAACATCACTTTCTCGAAAAAGTTCGCAATGTTGTGTTTTCTTTTTTTTTGTAATTTCAAGTTTTGTTTGTTTCCAGTGGTCTTATTGTATTCTGTTGGCCACTTTCTAAACATGCCAGTATTACTGCTGCCAGTTGCAAGCCTGGTGAAATGCGAGGGGAAGGTGGCCGGCACTTCGCAATACGTATTGCTGTGGTTTGGCACCCCGGGATTCGTAAATTCAGTGTTATTTCATTTGTTGAGATTAATCTTTGTTAATGTGTCGGGCAAATTCACTCAGAAATTAATATTTTATTTTTAAACAGGATTTTGTTATTTGAATTGATTGTTAAGTTTATTTTAATTGTTCAGTTGTTTAAATTAATTTCATTCAATTGTACATATTGCGTTCACCAGTTTTGTTTATGTTGTTTGATCGTGGTGCGTTAGGTGCAGCGCACGCAGCTGTTTTATTTTATATATATGCGACCGTGTTTAACTTTGCAAGGCAGTTTCTTGATAGACGTTTAAGTGTAAGTAGTTGTAAATTTGTAATTTTATTGCTGCCATTTTGTTCATAATTTTGATTCAAAGAATTTTTCCGTCCATCTAGAAACTCGCTATTATATTATTGTGTGCACAATTTAAATATAAGATATATTTGTTCCGGAAGGTATTTTTAGTTTAGAGTTAATTTTTTTTCCGTTTTCTAGTTTACAAATTTGTATTTTATAGTTAATCACCTCGGTTTAGGTGAAAAGAAGCATTGTGCTTGTATTTAAATTTCAATTTTGTAAATTTACTTGTTTTCTCCACGTTTAAAGTAATTTAGTTCGTTTAATTTTGAAACCACGTGGATTTTTTTTGTGAAAAAAGGATTTTCTTCTAGAACAAATTTGTCTTTTGCTTTATTAAAGGATTTGCATTGTCCTTTTGTAATTGTAGATTCATGCAGTTGTTGTTTTCGTCCAGGACCTTCAGTCCATGGTTAAATTTTCTGCAATTTATAATTAAATGTTTTTTTTTTCTTTTTTTTTTTAAATAAAATTTATGATTGTTAACGTCATTCAAAATTTCTGTTCTTTTATTTTTGAATCAACCATTTCAATTTTTGGAGTAATTAAAGAAATCAAATTTTCAAACGCCCACATTTTACTTTTCATGATAGGTTTAATTGTGAGAGTAACCCTGAGTTTAATTGTTCTTTTGCGCCCTTTATTTTTATCCGCTGAGCTAGTAAATTTAATTTTCATTGTTTTCAATTCGTTTTGCATTTTCTTTTGTACCTTCTGTACACAGCAGTATCTATCGTGAAAAACTGAAAAGTCGCGAATATCTCCAAAACCTTTGGAGATAGACACAATTACACTCGTATAAAATCGAAAGAAAATTGAATTTTACATCCATTTATGTAAAAATTGCTGTACCATTCATTTAAAAAAAAAATCAAGTTATCCATGATTTTAGAGTTCGAAAATTACAGAGCCCTATTTAATAATTCTGTAATTTAAACGAAACAATTTTAGAATAAAAGACGTGTGCTGTTTCATGATTAAGCGAAAATTGAAAACCGCATCTTTCTAACTTTCGTATTTCCGGAGATATTTCCAAACACCGCAGACATTGCAAATCACATTTTTTTCGAAAAGCGTCATGTAATTAAGAAACGGTACAACTTAGCCCCAATGTATGCCTAACGTATTGCTATTTCTATTTAACAAGGAATCCAAAAGTACAATAATATACAGGATGTTCCATTTAAAATAATAAGGTTAGTATCTACTTCCGGTACAACCGGAAGTGCGCCATTATTGAAACTAATTTTAAAATGTGTAGAATATGGTTAGAGGCAACATTTATTTGAAATATTTTTCCAAAAATACAATAATAAATCGGCTATGGACCGTTGCATCTTAAGCTGGACACCCGGTATACACGTTTAATTAGTTTCTTTCAAAGTTTTTGTGGAGAAATAACAAAAAAAAAAGTATGCTAAGAAGAATGTACCCCTCATGTAGAACGTAAGTAGAAAGGAATGGTATGCCATTTAAACAGAAATAAAGTTGGTCGCTAAACAGTTGTATACAATCGTTATTACGTCAGAGACTTAGGAAATAAATTATCCGACAGTTTTTATAAATAACATTCTTCCGTATTCGTATTCCGTAGGGGTATTTAAAATCGCTACGAATTTATTTCTGTGTACGGTCAACTAACAATAACCTATAATTTATCGACGAAGGAGTTAAGTGTTGCTACAAACTAAACTTCTTCTGCTCTAACAGTGACGTTCCGTCATTGGCAAGATATTAATTGTATAAGCCAACTTTAAACGGCTTACAATTAATTGCTTTTATTTTACTTTTGACAGTCAAAAACTTAATTTAATATCTTGACAAACGAACCGAGATTCAATAAGTCAAATTCGCTTTTCATAGAAGGGACGGGCTGCTTGCTTTCGTTCCCGAGCCCTCGTACAAATAAAAATAAAAAACGAGCCCCGAAAGCAAAAAGGGAAAACTAGGACGGCGAAGCGGGCGCTGCTATATAGGGGGCGCACCTTTATTAAGAAATTCCACGTCACGAACGAGCTCCGGCTAAGTTGTGGGGGAGGGTGGGGGGTGGTTTTAGGTTAGTGATTATTGACGAAGGAGTATGAGTGGGCGGGTGGTTCGTCCTCTTTATATTAAAATTCGGACGTCCCGTCGTCTCTGCCGCGATTAAATTTATTATTATCGACCCTTCTTGTTGCTGAAAAACGTGTATAGGTACCGGGTTGGCTGTCACGAATATGTGAAATCGTTAATCACGGTAAATACCGCGGCGTATATATACATAGAGGGTCGATGTTTGGCCGTTTGGGGTCAGCGGGTCAGGAAACGAGATTTCCCTACGTCGCCGTCGTTTGTTTGTATCGGAAGTGTTTATGAATAATATCGGCTGGAGAGTATGTGATTTGTTTGGTCAATTCTACGGAGTCTTTGAAAGCATTGCACTTTGACAAATTTCGATATATCCACTTTAATTTAATTCCTTTGCTTGTATACAAGGTGTTTCAGACCACTCGTCCACAGTTATTACCTCGGGACCATTTAAGCTAGTAATGCGACAAAATATATATATATATATAATAAATATTATATACAGGCTGTCCCACCGAACTGGGTCATTAGATTTTTTTGAACTTCTAGCAGCAATTTGATTTTGAAACTTGCAGTGTAGTCACGGTCCACTGTGGTCTATTTAAGGAAAATATTTTCAACTTTATAGCACTTTCGGTATACAGGGTGTTGATATCAACTTTCTTATTTTAAATGGAATGGTACAATTTTTATCGATATAATGAATGTACCGAGTCATTTACAATTAGTTTACGTGAGGGTTTCCTATTCCTAAATCGACCGTTTTTGAGATATTTGCAATTTTGTTGATTTTTTACGTATGCACTGTTTTAAGTGAAATTAAATAACTGATGCGGTATCAGATATTTAGTGGTTCTACTAATGTCGATGTAAGTACAAAGACGTAGGTAGAAAGTGTTATGGCAATAATGACCGAATCATATACAGGCTGTTCGAAAATGCATCTCCAATGTGGATACCTTTAAACCGACAAAACTCTTTTATTTCAAATGGATCATGGTATTTTTTACTACAGCATTGAATACAGCGTAAAATTCCACACTGATTGACATTAGGGTTTGGTATACCTATTTTTGATAGTTTTTGAGATATGAGCATTTATTTCCTAAAGTATGACTAATTTCCAAGTTTCGAGCAAATAAAATTTTTTTTCCAAAAAAACACACTGTATATTATATTTTGCATTGTTTGGTTTCCATAACTGAGATATTTATGATTGGAAGTTTTCCAATTATTAGCAAATTTTATGTAATTGTAATTATAAAATATTAATAAGCCATAATTACTATGCGACAGCATATTAACTATATATATTTTTTGCTATAACACCTTATAGCTACGTCCTTGTATTTACATCAACTTTAGTAGAACCACTAAATATCTGCTATCTCATGAAATATTTGATTTTATTTGAAATAGTGCAAATGTCAAAAAATCAACGAAAATGAAAATATCTCAAAAACGGTCTAGTTTAGGGGTAGGGAACCATCATATAAACTAGTTGTAAAACACCCTCCAAATTCATTAGACCGATAAAAAATATACCATTCCATTTAAAATAAGAAAGTTGATATCAACACACCCTGTATACCGAAAGTGCTATAAAGTTGAAAATATTTTCCTTAAATAGATCACAGTAGGCCATGACTAAACTGCAAGTTTCAATATCAAATTTCTACTAAAAGTTCAAAAAAATCTAATGTCCCAGTTCGGTGGGACACCCTGTATAATAAATAGCAAAATCCCACTTGAAGAATCTTCTAAAAATATTTTTAACTTCCCAAAACGTTTCGTTATATTGGAAGTACTGTTTTGACAGCAAGCTTATTATTTTAAATGAAATAATGTGTTTTTCGTACCTCAATGAATTCTGCATTTTGTTTTGACATGCGTACCGGTGCTTTATTAGATAATGAAAACTATTAAGGTATCCGCTGCTTCTGGTTCCTGTACTAATGTAGCTTCAATTTTTGTGTATGAATATTTCTTGCTACCAGACTATTCTTTTGTGTTTTGTATATTGATGCTATTTTGGAATTTCCATGCAATTTGTTAGCGTTGTTTGGTGTTGGGATTTTGTGTCCCTACGATGTATAATTATTTTAAACGTTTTATAACTGGCAAATATCCTGATCGAACATTCATAATAAGCAGACGTAATAATTAAGATTCTGAGCGAAGAAGATGTATTATGGATGTTTTATATACTTCTAGAGAACTTTTCTAGAGGAATTACAATGTACAGGAAGTGAATATGAATAGCTCCCGCGTTTACTCTGTAAGTTATGAATATTTATATTCACATAATATAAGCAGCTCAAGATTAGTTGCTGTAGATTCTATTTGTGTGATTATTAAACATGAAAAGTCGGGGTGATCATATATAAAAATAATTAGCTATCTTAGTTTATTACACGTTAAATCGGTTGCCTACAAAACACTCATTTGGAAACTTATTTTACCGTATATTTCTCCTATAGCCTCGTTTAGTTAATAACCTAACATTTATTTTGCTATATTTTTGCTTAAATTCCAAATATATAAATTTTGCACCCACTAATAGTTTAATTGCATAATCTTTCATTCTATACTAGAATAATTGAATTACATTCATCAGTTATTAAGAAATTCGTTGACGAGTCGTTTCGCACAATGTCAAATTGGCATTCAAGATATTTTTTTTGTCGCCGTACATCTTTATTTTTCTCGTGTGTAAACCGTCTAATTCTTAAGGAGCAAATACATTGGCAAGTTATTTGCGCGATATCTGTGGCAAGTAACTTGCAATTCTGTTTACATTACCTGCAATAATCCGCGGTTGGTTTAAAGGACCTGTTGATGATGGTGGGAAATAAAATTAAAAAACAGGATACTCATTTAACGAGTTCCAATTTCTAAAAACCAAGGTAGATTCTTAGGAATTAATATTCTCTACGTCTAATATATAGGTATATATTTTTTTGTTAACTAATATAAATATTTAAAAAAATGATGTTTTTTTTATATTAAATTATAAATGTGAGTATAAAGTACCAATTAGCATGACAATGACATTTAAATTGCGCGCAAAAAATAGTACCGGAACCAGAAACAGGCGGCGCTAACGCAGTTTCAATTAGGGTACGGCAATTAACGTTCTAGAAGGTTATATTCTGCGCATGTTCTCAAATGTCATGCAGCAACCCAGCACGAGTTATGATACGAACAATATGGAAGGTGCAACGAAATGAAAATGATAAATAATCAACACCGACACAACAAACTTTCAGATTGGCTTAGAAGTTTCTGCAATTTATCGACTGTTTGTATTTAGTTGCCAGCTGAGGTACGAGAGCCCGCAGTAATAGTAAATGGCGCGGATCCGAAACTCCCCACACCCTGGTTCAGTTGTTAACGTGTTTCACAAATTTCGACACCTAATCTGCCCAATAGTGTGTCTCGCTAAGAATACACTGGTGTGGTTGTTATGTTATAAAGTGAATAACTTGTAAATTCTAAATGATAAAATAATACATCGAAAAAATGTCACATTAATTAACATTACATTATTATTATTATTATTAACTAACAATTTTAATAATGCATAATCTGCAAATGGCAATTCATTCGAAATGCTATTGATGACACCATTCATTCATTGATAAACGGTTGTAATAATTCGTTTCGCCATCTCTCAGTAGTTATTGTTTGGTTAAAGAGTATAAATCTAATAATTCGTTTCTTAAAGACTGCTAGCCAAACGCTTAATTTTTGCGGATGTAATGAAGTTTCTACGAATTTGTGAGGGTTTTCTGTCGACCACATTCTTTTATTTTGCTTATTTAAATAACCAGAAAGATGGAACCAATCCTCATCAGAAAAAAGCATTTATCGAGAATATTCTGTAGAAACCATTGACAGACAGTACTGTGTTCTCGTATCAAAATCTACCTGCGTAAGTTCATGAACTACTTGAATTTTATACGGTAATGACTTTAACTCCTTTTTTTAAAAACGGTATGGCATGTTCCCATTAACAAATAAAACTTCTTGAGAAAGTTTTGGAATTGATTTTTTAGGCGAGTTATCCATTCGACGTCGAATATCCTGTGCGCAATTTGCGGTTCGTCTTTTAGGTGCACTACCGCCAGGTTTACGAGTTACTGCTCCAGGTGCTTACATACAAGTTACTTCCAGATTAGAAAACCGTTTGCTGGAAATTCTGCATGCATTGATTAATGGAATAAATCCATTCTCCATTATTTAATTTTCGACCAGTGCTAAAGTAACTTTCGATAATAAATGATTTGTGTTGTAATTTTAACATGTTGCAATAAAATAATACAATCAAATGCAACCATTTCTAATTTTAGGAGAAAAAAGAAATCAAACAAGATCTAGATCCTCACAAAATTCTTTAATATCGCACAACCGGTTTCGCTCTATCCGAGCATCCTCAGGCCAGTTAAAGCAGTATCATATAATGAGAGAGTGCAACAATTATTAACAAAATAGTATTGTATAAAACAATTTTTTTTAAATATATATATATATAAATGAGGGAGTAAAGCAAAATGATAAAAAAATATTTTAAAGATACTTACAATTTAAAATCAGTTAAGAATGGTCAAGATTTAAAATAAAATAAAATTAGAAAGTGCAATGTAAATAGTCGAACTTATGTAAAACATTAAATAAAGAATAAAACACATAAGTTTAAACAAACAATACTTTAAAATTATTTAAAATAAATGTAACCACTTCGAACTCAGTACATAAAACGATTCTGGAAAAGTCGAGACTAAAATTTAAGTTTTAATTTAAAGGTTGAAAATTTCCAGAAAATTGCAATAAACTTGTGCCATCTGTTACTGAAAAACTATGTAATGTTGTGCTAAAGACGTAGTAGAA
This sequence comes from Protaetia brevitarsis, assembly GCA_004143645.1. Lineage (NCBI taxonomy): Eukaryota > Metazoa > Arthropoda > Insecta > Coleoptera > Scarabaeidae > Protaetia > Protaetia brevitarsis. The sequence continues at coordinate 45,779 of RXPK01000548.1, read as the reverse complement.
TACTTGAAAACATATAAACATAAACTATACAGTACTATTGAACAAAACAATAAGCAAGATTGAAATATTAAACAATAATAATAGAAAACGATATTACAGTAGTGTTGATCTATAAACCCCCACAAATTTCTTTCAAAACATTAGAATCTGTATTAAAAAACAATATCCTAAGTAAAAACAGTAAACACATAATAATGGGACACTTTAACATAAATATAGCAATTCAAGACAATATAACAACAGAATACGAGAACATCTTGAAGGAAAATAATTATAAAATTGTTAACAAAAAATCCCAGGAATACTACATTAGAAGAAATGCCAATGACAACCACACCATCTTAGACCACGTCATAACAAACATAAAGAAAGTTAAAATGAAAATAGTCCCAACAGATATATCAGATCACTATGCAGTGAGAACAACGGTGGAAACGAGAAAACCAATAAGAGAATATAAATATTTCAAAACAATTACAACCAACTACCAAAACATAACAACAGAAATAAACAAAATAGATGAAAACAAAGTAACATCCTTCGAACATTTATCAACTCTACTGCAATAAATAATAGAGCAAAACAAAAACGAGAAAAGAATTAAGAGAATAGAAGACTGCTCGTGGATAGATAACAAACTACTAAAAGAAATCAATCATAGAAACAAATTATACAAAAGACATATAAAACATCCACAAAACGATCATTACAGAAGTGAATACCAAGCAATTAAGAAGAAAACACTTCGTGCTCTGAAAAATTCGAAAAAAGATTACTACGAAAAACAATTTGAAAAACACAAAGGAGACACCACGAAAACATGGAATTTAATAAACTCAAATCTAAATAGTAAAAAGAGAAAAAGTCGGGAAATACCAGAAATTGAGAGAGAAGATAAAACAATAACAACAAATCCAAAAGAAATAGCAAATGAAATAAATAAGTATTTTGCAAATATAGGAAAGCAACTGGCAGAGAAACAATTAGCGAACACTACAAAAACACAATTAAAACTGGCTGAAATAACAGAAGAAGAAACGCAAAAAATTATCACAGATCTAAAAGATAACAAAGCACCAGGATTCGATAAAGTTACAGCAAAAATAATTAAACAGAATAGAAATAAACTTTCGCCTATACTGACCAAACTAATCAATGACACCGGACAATACCCGACAAAGCTAAAAAGGTCCATAATAATACCTATATATAAAAATGGAAACAAGCTATTACCCGAAAATTATAGGCCAATATGTTTACTATCAACTTTGAATAAAATACTGGAAAAAAGTATACAATTACAAATTAGCGAATATTTGGCGAATAACAATATAATACACACACGACAATACGCCTTTAAATCGGGGACAACGTCAGCTGCAAATGATCTGTTAAATAAAACCAAAGTAGCAGAAAATAATACTGTTGTTATGATCCTAATTGATATGAAAAAGGCATTTGACACCATATCAAAACCAAAATTAATAGAAAAACTAGACAACTTGGGCATAAGAAATACAGAGAAACATCTAATACAAACACATTTGTCAAACAGAACCCAGACCACAAGCACTAATAACTCTGAAAGCGACCAACTAACAGCAGAATACGGAATCCCACAAGGCGGAAACCTACCACCGATTTTGTACATAATGTACACAAATGATATATTTGCTACGAAAATACATGGGAAAATTATGCATACGCAGACGACATATGCCTAATCTATTCAAACCAGAACGATCAAAAATTGCAACAAACATAGACGAGGATATTACAAAAATAGAGGAATGGTGTTTTAATAACCTCATAACAATAAACGAAAGTAAAACAAAATATATAGTTTTTACGACGGACCCCTACTTTCAACATCAGAGTAAAAAACCATATCATTCAGGAAACCACCCAAACAAAATACCTAGGACTAACGATACAAAGAAACCTAAAATGGGACGGCACATCAAAGACCTAATAAAGAAAAACACCCTAACGATAGCGAGCATAACCAAAATAAGAAGACTAATACCAGAGCATATGAAAAAATCATTATATCATTCTCTTTTCACATCCCACATGAGCTATATGATAAATGCATGGAGTGACACTGCAAAAAGAAATATAGACAAGCTACAAAGACAACAAAATAAGATTTTGAAAATACTATATGGACTAGACAAAAGAACACCCACACTAGAAATTTACGAAAGAACGCGTGAACTAAATATGAAACAACTAACTATCTTAAAAAACTTAATTTTAATACACAAGATAAAAAACGGATTAATAAAAACCAACACCAAACTAAAAAACAATAGAGAAACACATAACGACAACACAAGAAGACATTCACATATAAGAACTGAAAGAATAGTCAGCAATAAGTATAAAAAAATTCCGAACACAGAAGCTATTGAACAATATAATAAACTGCCAACTGAAATTAAACAATTAAACCACGCACAGTTTAAAAAAGAAATCAAAAAAAGAATCCAAACAAATAATAATCACTAACTGAGAAAGAACAAAAACTAAAACACCACAGCGCTCTCAATACCGATAGTCCGGGACGGGACCCTGCAGTTCCACAATCTCGCGACGAGGAGGAGAGCGTCAACACCCGCATTTATACAAACTGATTGTAATTGCTTTTTCTTGTTTTGTATACTTGTTGTTTTGAATAAAGTTGTTGTTGAGTAAAACCATATATGCAGAAGGTCATCTATCGAGTAAAACTTGGAAAAGGGTGTGGACTCGAAAATTAATTGTGAGCTTAATGAAAGGTCTCTACTAGTGAGCTGTGGTTTCAATATTTCCAATGCCTCTAAGTTGTTGAGGTAAGTACCTTTTCTGGCCGTGTTTAGATATTGTGATTGATGTTAAAGTGGTGTTTCTTTTTTTTTTAATGGCAATCATTATATGTCAGGAGGTAAATACCTTTCTTTTTAGTGGCTATATATTATCTTTACTATTAATAATTAAATTTCGTAAGAGAAACGAATACGTGGGATCGAAATGAAGTATTTGTCCTTGTCAACTGTAAAATCTGCGGTAATGTTTAAATAAGCTGCATTTTCAATTTTTTTTTTTATTAATTTTATGTAATAAGTTATCTATTATATTAGAATTATAAGTATTCATTATGGCTATTTGTTTTAGTATATTTAGTTCCTTATTAAAGGATTCTTCAGTTAGAGGAGGATTAACTAGCCTATTTCTAATTTTGGTTTGTTACTGATTGAAGTGCAATTTAAAAGTTGCCCACTGCTGCCAATCTTGCTAAAGATTTTCTTAAAAACAGCCCATTCTAATCAAGAAAGTATTTGAAACCATGGTACTTGTTGGTATAAAGAAACATGGAATCACATTTGATTTTAAATAGTTTACTAAAGTGTGTGAAACGTAATGTATTGTCGGTGTGTATTTGCTGATGATTTGATATAGAACACATGAGCAGACAACTTACGCTATTTTAGCTATCGGAAAGAAAACAAAACTACATCTCTCTTTATTTTTAGAATTCCATATTGGAGTATGTTTGCATAGTGCATTCCAGTCTTTCATTCCGTTCCATTCATTGTAACAACATATTTTATATACACTTTAAAACCTAACATAAACATTGAGCTATGCTGCAAAAATGGCCATTTTCAATTTTCGAACAAAAATCGATAGTACGAATTTCGCTTTATGTCCATATTGTTATATTGTGATCGTATCGAGTTCGTGTATCGTGTCGACTATAAGAAATCTAGTAGCAGAAAGTATTATTGATCATTTCCCGTTTGTAGCGGGAGACATTACATAATTTCATTGCGGTACATTACTTTAATTAAAATGGAATGTCCCCACATTAAATGGAACATTCCCAAGGAAACATATTTCCTTTTGTTTGACCAGCCTATCCATACGGGGTATTAATGTTTTTTTTTTCTGCGGATTGGGGGAACATTTCGTGTCTGACGACGTGGGCGTCCACTTCACTGTTACTAAAACAGCTAACTACCCTTCTAACTTCGACCATCACAATAGCCGTCAGAATAATAATAATAAAATCCCAATTACCTATACGCCAGTGGGGATGGAACATCCCCTCGACTTTTTACTGCCGATCCTAGACTGAAAACGAATATGTAACAGCCGATCTGGAGGACGATAAAATTTAATGGCGCCCGCACGTTTGGCTGGTTTGTTCCTGGAGATGAGTAGAGAAGCAATATATTCTTTTACGATAGCCTGACGCGTCCAACTTCTACAGGGCAGCAACGTAGACAGATAAATGACGTTCTGGAGATTATTGCTACAGGACTATCCCGAAAACTTCTTTTTATTGGTACATAAATGTGTGAATGCAGACGGTAGATTAAAAACTACGATTGTATGTATGCTGTGATACGATAAATGGGACATTCAGAAAGACGTGCAAGTTTTAAGTACGACTCACACTGCATCGTCCTAATAGATATTCCATAGACGTAGCAAAAGTACCTAGATAGTCGACTAATCCTATACACATAATATAGTTATCACTTATTTATTAACATAGATAACAATTTCTCAATATGTATAGAAATAAAATAAGATTTTATGAATAAAGATCGTATTAATACTGAAATTTCAGAGCGTTAATAATTAAAGTTTTTTTTAAAGTGTTCTTCAATCAGTATTAGTAGTAGAGATGCATTGAAGAATTAATTGATTTATTTATCCTGATTTCAAAATTTTCAATTCCTTTTTTCTTCAGTAAAATAAAAAAATTCTAACTAAATTCAATATTTCATTTTTTTTCATGTATATTCTTCATTTGTACATTTTTTTTGTGTTTTACCTTTTTTTTTAATAAAAATAAAACAACAATTTAGTGGTTTTTATTTACCTAACGACTTCTCTGATAAATGAGTGAATATTGTGATCAGTGACCTTCCACTTGCTAGGGGGTACTTGTGGAAGCACAAAATCACCTGTCAATTTAACTTTCCAGGCGCTTGCTAACGAATAGGCAGTTTATTGCCTAAAGAGTACGCTCCCAAAGTTCTTCTCTGATTGTTTAAATTTGAAAAAAATGTAACTATCAAATATCGTTGTAAAAATACACTAAACGTGCAATAAAAGAATATCTTACATAACTCGTTATTTAAATACGCTAAATACTGCTGTTTTATCAACATTGAGACTCTTAGATCACAGGTATGTACAGTGGGTCTCAAAATTCATGGCATGCCCTAGGGAGGCGATATCAAAACTTTCTTCCTTATGGGAGTGACTTATTCCCGGAGTGCTCTTAATTACCGCCGATAGACTTTCTTTCTTACATCTATACGTATTCTAACGCATTTTCAAGTGGAGAATTTGGTCCGAAAATAACATCATAATTTCAAACGTACTCACGGTCGCTGCTAGCTTATACGAACGGTTAAGTTAGGAAAGGTTTCGATGCCTATGGATTGAATCCTAATTGGTAACGTATTTTCTGACCGAAGTATGTTTGTTACCGATATGTTTAAAGTGTTATGGAGGTATAAAACATATCGCATATAGTAGAGATACAAGTTGACGATATCAATTGCTTGATTGTGTTATTTTTGAATGTTTATTTATGTTATATTTACAGCTACCGTAATTATTTTTACTGCATTTTCTTGAAATAAAAGGATTAATTTCTGTCTTTTTTCAATAGGAAATGAGGTGACCCTCTATTTTATAAATAACAGATTTTACGGATTCTGTTACCTAAATTTCCGGCACCTAAAGTGACGGTCAAGTACCGTGAAAAATCGCGAGGCGATAACTTAAAATAAAAAGACAAAAGGTGACCTCCGTTTTACAAACCTTCGAAGAAGTGAGTGGATATTCGGCAATCATACCCCAGCCGGCTCGTCGGCGAGGGAGTGGGTTGATCGAAATACAAACCCAAGATGGATAACAAATTTCGGCGCCACCTGCTTAAGATTACTTACCCTGTCATGCCCCCTGATAAGCAGGAATCCAAGGTGATAATTAAAACTCGAGGGGTAAAACGATTTGCAAATAAACTCATACACAAAAAAATAAAAGAATGAATTCACTGATAAAACAGTTAACCTTTTATTAATAAAATTGTTAATAAAAAAAGTTGGTGTTATTGACATAAAATAGTGACCCCTCCGATCCTCGATATAACATAAAAATTTACAGTAACGTTGAATAAAACATAAAAAAAAACTAAGTGATCGGGGTTGATAATTTACTAATGAAAATTTTAAACGCGGATAAAATTTACAAATAAAAAGGAAACGTGCAAACTTAGCTGTTGTTCTCAATCCGCTGTTACGGCCTTGGAAATCCTCTCCTATCCGAACAGATCGTAGCCTCTGGGCAGACTCGGTACTATCCGAAGCAGATGGTCCACTTAATTCAAGGAAAGTAGGATTCTCCAAAGGGACTTAAAAAGATCGCAGAAGTCCTCAGACGCACGGGGGGTGTTCAAAATCTCACACAAAACGAAGATACCAAAATTCAAAGAAATAAGGGGTATTGAAAAAACCTCTAAAACACAGAAACCTCAAAATTAGTGATTTAAAAGAAATAACAAGATCTGCTTACTGTTAAATACTGTTTTACAACGAAGAGAAGAAAGAAACAGAATGGCGATGCAGACGCGTGTGTTCTCAAATTATATCCCGATTTATCGGACACATCAGTCGTGATAATCACAAAAATTCCATACCAAACACAAGCAAAGATACGGCCAATGATTAATTCAAGCAATCTTCCAATTCAATCCACAGATGTGTGAAAATATCCAAAATTTCCAAAATAGGAAGATGCACACGTAAGAACACGTTTAAAACCACAACCAAGAATGGCCAGCAAGCCGGAAGGAAGGAAACGTCACACAACCAATCAGAAAACAGATAAATAAAATAAGAAAACGGACATAGAGGTGCCCTCTAACGTCGAAAAGATGTAAACACAGAATAAAATGATCTAAATAGGCGGTCAATTGGGCAAAACGAACAGATCGATCAAAGCGTGGGAATCGATAATACCGGGATAAAGCAAAACGAACAATCCTTGCGAACCTAGAAATGAAAACGTCAACTGTCAAATCATCTGAATTGAAGGAATTTACTAAAATTGAAAGAAATTAAACGAAAATCTAAGACCGTATTAAATATAAGAACTATCTGTAAGTAAATGAGACTAAAAGATACAAATTCTAGCTATACCACTCTAACATGAGAAAGAAAACACAATTTGAAACCCAAAAATTAAACGATAATGTTTACGTTGAGGAATTGCAAGACGTAGGCGCATCTCTGAAGGTAGAGTACGGAAATAGAAGAAAATAGGGTTACAAAAGCTTGTCGAAAAGACTAGCGGAGAACTAATTCGAGGTAAGCGAAGTAAAAAAAACTGTAACAATTCCTATATCAATAATGCGTTTAAAAATGCATCTAATGTGAATTATCCATTGTTCAAAATTTGAAGTTCTCTTTGCATAGAAAGTGAAGAAAATTGTTGAGTGTGTCGCTTCATTACCAAATATTCAAATATTGTCAGTTTCTCTTAATGTTTAATTTGAATAAAAAAACTTCGAACCTATCTTAACGTGACACACGATCTTTGGAAAAAACTTCCTATTAGAGATCGTTATAGTTTTTTATTTATACTAACAAAAATTTTCTTTGTAGTTCTATCCACTTGCGTAGTTCTCTTTACAATAGTTCAAAATATTGTGTAATTATTTATATTTTGTGCACTTTGTCTTTTATATACGGAGTATATATTATTATATAGTTACTTTATTATTTCTTCAATCTAGTCGAATCGCATCGACAACGTTAGGTAATGTATTTTTTTTTTTTATAAAACTCTGGGTGAAAATAATAACTCTTAGCTAAACCGGCAAATCTTTATCTATTTTTCATGACTTGTTCACCGAATCCCTTTTTAGAATTTTAGAAACAAATAGGAATTCCCTTTTCACGATGATAAGGATGTTACTTTAACTAAAATCTATATGCATTCAATGAAAATAATAAAATAAATAAATATGTGCGATGCCATACCGTTTTCATGATACAGGATATTATCAGCTTTCTTTTCTTATACAAGTTTTGATCTGAATTATTGCACACTTCAATATATCAATTATCACAATATGAATTCCTTGATTGGCTATATAAAAGACAACTAATGCGAAATTTAAAATATCAAAATGAATTACAAATGGCAACAAAGATATACAAAAATACGTATACTCACGTCAACAGTCGAACAAGGAACTCCTTAACAAAATTCTACAATTGTTTTTCTTACAAAAATCCCTCTCTCAAAATCGTACAACGCAGTCGTATAACAATACGCCAATAGAATAGAATAGAATAGTTTTATTATTGCAGTGTTTCAATACAAATGAACAATGCAAACGTCAGGTCAAGAACAAAAATTTATAAATGTATATTTGAGGTTAGAAATTCCTCTATATTGTATGGCTCTATTTCTAGTAATAATTTGTATACATAATTTTTAAATGTTGACAATTTTTTACAGTTTTAATATGCGATGGCAATTTGTTATAGAACCTCAGGCAATTATATTCTAAATTGTTCTCACTTAGTGTGAGTCGATGCTTGGAGTAGCGATAATCATTTTTAAACCTTGTAGAATACTCATGTTGTAATTCATTATCCTCGAATAAGTATTTGTTTTTAAATAATAAGATTAGCAATTCAAAAATGTAAATACCATATACAGTTAAAATGTTAGTTTGTTTGAAGAATCCTCTGCAAGACTGAGAGTACTCGAGTTTATTAATCACACGTAAAATCTTTTTCTGTATCTAAAAAACTCTGTTTAAGTCACTACCACCACCCCAAACAACGATTCCATATTTTATGTTTGTTGAGTAGCAGCGTCCATAATACATAATAGGAAGCACAAGCCAACTTACTATATCTCTAAGTCGACGAATCGCAAAGCAATAGCTACATAGTTTTTTACAAAGTACATTGACGTGATCTTTCCATTTTAAGGTTTCGTCGACTGTAAGACCCAGCAGCTTAACACAAGTGGGGACAGGATATTCGCAGTTATTGATATTCACAGCTTCTGGAAGAGTTTGAAATTTGTTACATTTGAAGAACATGACATTTGATTTATCGTGGTTAATTTTAAGCTGGTTGATAGTTAACTACTCCTCAATTGTATTTAGATAAGTGCTGCCTAGATCGATAACTTCATCTAGTGCAATACCAGTGATTAAAAAAGTAGTATCGTCCGCATAATTTACAGTTGAAAAGTTACTTACAAGAGAGGTGGGCTTGAGATAATAAATATCATTAAAGTAAACGATAAATAGTAATGGATCTAGCATGCTACCTTGTGGCACACCTTTTGTTATGGTCATGTTATCTGAAAGAGCAGCCTCATTTTTAATTTTAACATGCACTTTTTGTTTACGCTTCGTTTAAGTACGATGAAAACCAAGCTACAGCGTTACCTCTCACTCCATAGTGCTCAAGCTTCTGTAAAAGTATGGAATGGTTTATGCTATCAAACGCTTTTGACAGATCTAATAAGTAAGCAAAAGTTATTTGTTTATTCTCCAAGGCATTTAAAATGGATATATTGCGTAAGAACTCATTTATATTACTTTCATTAAATGAACGTAACAATTTAAATTGTTGCACATTTCTTACATTCCTCAAAGAGAACGAAACTATTTGATTTTTGTGATCTGAAAGCCCAGTCGAATTGACCACAGTACTAATTACACCAAGTTTGTGGTAATGCCCTCCTTCAAGTAGGAAGATATTGTAATAATCAATAGAATCCGCATTAAATCTACACAAGCAAACAATAGACATTTGAATGAATGGATTAAATTAAAAAAACTACCCACAATAAATTAAAAATGATTCAATAACCTCTTTAACTAAAATTGTACAAAAAGAACATTAAAATTTGTGAAAAACTCTCGGTAAACTGAATCAGCTGTTCTAAGCAAAGAAAACAATAAATAACCAGCAAATTGGGTTGTCTAACCACAGCAGTATGTTGGAATCATAAATACTATATAAAACACATTATTTCGATTAATTTTCTTTTCCGTTAAGTTTATCTTTATATCGTTTGTTGTTTTTCTTGATTTTTTTAGCGAAATGCTGTGTTGTATATTAAACAAAAAACGAAATTTTCACCATTGCCCTTAATCGTTTGTATTGATCCAATATAAATATGCTTTGTGTTTGTTTAAATCGTCTGTAGTAATACGCTTTAAGTTTAATGTTATAAATAATTGATTAATTAATAAAATATTAGCATACCAATTTATTAATGCTTTTAGTTCTTCGATCGTGTTTATAGTAAATCTTAGGTACACCTCTATTTAAATCCTTCGTGTTCCAATAAAACCTAGTTGAATTAGCGTTAAGCCCCGTCAGAAATAAACGAGACTACTTTACCGGCGCGCACGTCTTAAATAGCCCTTTTTAATTGAAAGCAAAAGAATTATAAACCCTCATCTATCGAGATCAGTTTTTGCTGTACAACCCATCTCATTTTCCACTTTGCGCGGGCCCATCTTCGTCTTAATATCGGCCGGAACCTTCCGTAGAGTGTGCATCAGAAGGAGACCTGAATAGGTAGAGCGGGAGAGAGAGTCTCGTTCCTCATTTCATAAATTCCCTGGGTTCGTTCGGTATGCGAGGCCCAGTCTCCCGTTAAATATTTAATCGAGGGATTTTCTGCTACCTCCGCGAGTTCCCACACTGCAACCAAGCAGCCGGGGTTAGAGGGTTCGAAGTAGAAATATTGAATTATTCGCGCGCGCATCAAGCGCGGCCGATAAGAATGATTTAGGTTCGGTGCCGTTTGCCGTGCGACTGCATCGCGTCTATACGTATAGCGAGCGAGAGGACTAGATGAATCGTGCGAAATTTCCCGTCTTGAATCGGGCGGATGGGGGTGAATTATTAAATCGGTCCTGATTTGCCGGGAGACGTCCGGGAATTTACGGGACGCGTAATGGAATATTTAAATCTGACTCGGTTGGTCTCTTATATATGTGAGGTGAGGTACGTACCTTATATGCGCGTAAATGACGTAAGCGAAGCAAGGAATGGGCTGGGAATTGGGTAAGACATGTCTATGTAGTAGGTAGAACGGAAAGACGTAGAATTTACCGAACTTACGAGGCGAAATTGCATTTCGCCGCTAAGCTAATGGCCAAAAGAGAAAAATAAGAGTGGTAAATCGAAAAGAGCTCTTAACGCTATAGAAATTTGCACCAACTAGATGGCGCTGGAGAAATAATTTCGGTACTTGCGTGTAGTACCTGTTGTAGTGGATGTTTCGCTATAATCATTACCCTATGGGGATATTTTTTGCGATTTGTAGTGAAATTATCACAGTAATATTTTTTTAAATAGAATAGAATAGAACAGAATCTTTATTATTAATGACACAATGGTGTGTATAATATGTCAAATTAAAAAATAATATTAATATAAAATAAATAAACATACTGAATTATATAATAACATTAAGAAAATAACAAAAACAAAATAACAAAATAACATAATTCTCCTGTGCAAAATAAGTAGCATTGCATAAAAAAAAGTATTTATAAAAAGAAATCATTTAGAGAATACCGAAAACGCTCAGAGAGGTAGGATTTTAACCTGGTTCTAAATACGGAGTAGGATTTAGAGTTCTTTATTGCTTTGGTAGGCGGTCAATATTTTGATCCTTTAATGTGTACACTTTGGCTAACAAGAACCATGGAGCATGCTGGCAAATGGAAATCGTCTCTTCTTCTAGTATAATATTCATGATAGATAGCGTTAGTAGCAATATTATTATTGTCTTTGTATATATAACTGGCGGCATCGAGAATGTATATGCATGGCACAGGAAGGAGTTGAAGTTTCTGGACGACAAGAATCCTTAAAATGCGCTCCTACAATGCCACCTTACTATAGTTTTTGTGCTAAAAATACTAGTTTGTGTGCTGCTGAACTGCCCCACAGTAATATACCATATTAGATTCTGGAGTAATACAACGAAACCAAGCAGGAAATAGAGATTTCAGATCTTAAACAACGGAAGGCGTAAGCTTTAGAATGCAGTTTCCTCACTAACAAGGGAATCTCGGGATAATATAATCTTACATATATCCAAACACATATAACTTGAAAACTATCGCATATATCCATTTAGCGCCTGGTATAAGTTTACACTGATGTTCGACATGCAATGCAACCACATAACAGTATACAGAGTATCCCCTTAGAATAAGGAAATATGCTAAAATTTATATTTTTGTGGACACCCTGTATAACTTTCTAAATTACCTTTCTATAGACTATTTGATCACAAAAAAAGGCCATTATAACTGATTTCTGAAATTCAATAAAATCAGCACAACATACGTCATTTCACGCTTATTGGAACACCCTGTATATAAATATCTATACCAATCGGAAGGACTGACTAAACGGTATAAGTCCGCCATTGAAACTTTTTTCTATCTCTTACCGTTTAAAAGTTATTCAGAAAAAACCAAATTTGGGCGAAATTGCAAGGGTGAATTGCACCCCCTAAAGTTGCATCCGCAGCACGTAAAAGCATTCTTGAGTAACAGTCCATGGAGTCTACAAACTGACAAAGTTTCATCAAAACCTGCGATTTACAGTTCGCGAGGTTCCCTTGTATGTGATCACAGTGTTCCATCCACGATAGCGTCTCATCAATGCTAACCCCCAAGAAATTGGTTTGTTGACATCTATCCAAAGTCTTTCCATCAATGCTTAAACTCATATCAGGTACACTTTCCTGCCTAGCATGAAATACCATCTACTTTGTTTTCTCGATGCTTAAAGAAAACATGTTGCTACAAAACCATTTGTTCAAAACATCCAAAATGGCATTCGCTGCGATTGTGGATATTGCTATGTCTGCTTCAGGTGCTATGAGCATTGCAGTATCATCAGCGTAGATGGTAACATATGCATCTGATAAGAATAATACAATATCATTGGTATATATGCTAAATAATGCAATTTTAACAATTTTGCCGATTTTTTAAAATATTATTTACGAGATTTAATATTAATTATTTCTGTACATTGCGCTAGGGGGCAAAAAGCTTACTTCACGCGTGTTTCATAAATAACTATTAATATACAGGATATTCCACGTAAGTGGTTAATTAAGAGTTGATGTTCTATTACTTACTTATATTTGAAATTTTGGCACCATTATTTGTTCGATTAGAACTATAAATGTGAAACCAAAATATCATTTGCGGTTGACCGAAAATTTTGTTGTTTTGAATGGAATGGTATATATTTTTTTACATTTTACATTTTTGGATTCTACGACCATAAATACATCAGTTTCCATTAGCTATTCCTATAGCTACATGTTGCCGTTTTTGAGCTATTTAAGATTTTCTTTTTTTTTACTAATAATCATTGCATCATTCAGAAATTAATATTTGCAAGTAGAGCCTCCAAATTTGCTACGTTCTGAATGTAGATATAACTCGAAGAAACTGTACGTACACTTCCCATTCTAACATACTGCAAGACTTCACTTTAAGACATAACTACGGTGCTCGACACAAAGATCGGTAACTGTGTCCCAAAACATAGATTAACGCTAAGTGAAAATGGCCCTACTTACGCGGCATTGAAGTTCTATAATAAGTTACCAAGCCATGTCAAAGAAATAAGTAATTTAAACTTGTTTAAACAAGCGTCTAACCAATTACTTATTCAAATCCACAATCTGTTGGTTATGCTTTTGCGTCAACTTTCGCAGAAGCTTACTCGCTAGCGGGTGCTCGGACTGATACGTTTGAGTGCTCTGCAATGTATTCAGCTATTTCCCTAGTGTCTGTCACAGATGCTGATATTCTCGGTGCCATAAAAAGATTGAAAAGTAAGCCAACTGTTGGAAATGATAATATTCCTGCTTATATCGTGAAAGATTGTGCCAACGTGTTTGTCGGACCGTTGAACAGAATTGTTAACTTGTCCTTGGCAACCTGCAAGTTTCCACAGGCTTGGAAGGTTTCTGTGATCTGTCCAATATTTGAAAACTATAGACCAATTACAATTCTTTGTATTTTTGCAAAAATATTCGAGTCCATTCTATATACAGTTATATTGTTCGCGTGCCACTCTCTTATCTCTCCATCCCAGCACGGCTTTGAGAATCTGGATCGCGGTGAGCAACTGGATGTGATCTATACGGACTTCAATCGAGCCTTCGACACTCTTGATCATCTAGCGTTGCTGCGGCAATTGTCGTACTGTGGCTTTAGTGACTCCTTGATTCAATTCTTCGACTCCTACTTGACTGATAGACTGAACTATGCGACATATAATGGCTATAAGTCAAAATCATTTCGCCCAGCATCGGGGGTACCACAGGGCTCAAATCTTAGTCCTCTCATATTCACTCTGTTTATTAACGATCTGATAGCGTCCCTGAAATGTGAAGTTCTGGTATACGCGGACGACCTTAAGATATATCACAGCATACACGACTCGAATGATGCACACTTCTTGGCAGCGTAACTTAGATATGAATCTGTGACTGGTAGCGTAATAATAATCTAAGGTTGAACGAAACTAAATGTTGTGTTGTGATTTTTACCAGAAAAAAACTAATTATTTAAATGTCTCCTACTGCATTAACAACATACTCATTGAAAGGAGAACCTCCGTAAAGATCTTTGGAGTTTGTTTTTGATAGCAAGCTATCCTTCTCAGACCAAACCGCCAATATTACTAGATCTGCATTTAGTTCTCTTGGCTTCATCACAAGAATGACGCGGAACTTTACCAACGTGAATGCCATCAAAGCATTATATTTTGCTTACGTTCGTAGCAAGTTAGAATAGGCGTCAATTGTTTGGTACTCGATATATAATAGTCACTCAGCTGAAGTTGAACGAATACAATGAAAGTTGTTGAAATATTTAAGTTTTAGAATCAGCGGTGTTTATCCAGAAAGGAACATTGATTATGCGTCTTTGTTGAAGAGACATAGAATAGACGCATTATCGCTGAGGAGACAAAGAAAAAATGCCTCACTTGTGATGAACCTTATCAACAATAAAATGGACTGCCCCTTGTTACTTTTCAGAACGAACCTTTTCGTGCCATGTATTACTTCCAGAAGATCGCCGAGCTTTACATTGCCTACACCTAAGACCAACATGCTTCAGAGGGCTTCGCTTGTTCACTCTTCCAGGAATGCGAATATTTTGATTAAAGATGTTTTTGTGCCGACATGGTTTTGATAGTTATAGGACAGGTAAAGTAAATTCTCCTTATCAAATTTGGATTTGTTATAAAGTTCTTGTTCTTTGTATATGTTATTTTCGTGTTTGTTTATTCTTTTTGATTTATATAATTAAATGTGTATTATTATTTTAATATGTATAATATATTGTCCTCATTGGATTTTACTTATCTGTTGGGCAAAATAAACATTATTATTATTATTAAAAAATAAAGCCTTACTCCTCCAGGAGTATTTTGCACACATTTAATAATGTTTAAATTAATTATTTAGTTTACACTTATTCGATTTATAATAATAATTATTAGCAGAAATACATTAATTCGTTAACAAAATATTTCATTCGACAAGTTTTATGAAAATCTCTGTGAAGCATTTGTTGTATCCAATATTTCCTTACGTAAACTGCTAAATCCTAAATTAACATTACGGAAACAAACTTCCCATTAAAGTGATGCCTTATCGAACGCATTTAATAACTTACAATTTCTTCAGTATGATTGACTTTTCTGCAAAAAAATTGCTTAACCTCACTTGTCCTCAATTAACAAAACAATTTTAATTTAAGATAGACGTTTATTTGTTTTCTTTTTTTTCATTCTTTAGAAAAAAAAGACAAAAGAATAATGAACCCCCGTATTTTACCGAGACAAAAGGTTCTGGGCTCGGACTTTCTCAAACGCGTCCACGTGCTCAATTTATCCCGTCATCCGTCTCCAGACTCTTATTACCGGGCCATAAAAGTCCCAATTCACCGGGCTACAAATTAAATTTCCCATCCCCACTCTTACTGCCACGGCGCGGCGCTTACTACATCGTCGTACAATATACGTAATTAGAGAGAGTTTCCCCGAAAAGCTCGACTGTTGGTTGCCCTTCCTCGAGAGCCATCCGACGGCCACTTTCGGAAACTTCCTCGCCGCCACGGGAAGTCGGTAATCAGAAACGAAGTAAGTAGCAGATCCATTAAAATCCGTACGTCAAGAAGGAGAACGGGAATAGATAGTTAGGGATTAAGAATACTAGAACCAGTGCCGCTGTTAACGATTACGAATTAACCCTGAAGGCGATTCCCCGAGACGGAGTGGAGATATATACGTTAATAGAAATTGTTCCGGAATATGAAATTTCGCCCTAATAAAATATTTTTTTGAGGTTAATTTGAACGCCCGAGGGCGCACAGGGGCACGGTTTGGCCATCTCCGTTACACTGCTTTGCGTTACCGGATTCAGTTGTGAGTAAAAGTCACTTCAGATTTTCGCTGCCAAGACGTTTTTCCCGTTGGCCTTCTGTAGAGGGGCTCTTCGAGGTCCATTATGCCGGAAAAAAGGAGTTTTTGCTAATTATCCAATTCCCTCTGTCGTGTATAATGAGAGAAGTGAGCAATAAGAGAGGAAATATTGCGTTCTTGTTTAACTTGTAGAATTGGCAGAATTGAAATTACCTAATTAGTTACTTCACCTAATTAAAGGAAACAAAATATGTATTTGATTAAAACACCATGTGTATATTTTAAATTGGAAAAAAGTATGTTACCTAAGGTAAATATACATACCTTAAATCAACATTTTCTTAATATTTGCTTACTTTCCTTACATCATTCCAAGGGCTTCTAAATGAGGTAATAACCTCAAAAAAAGTAGCATTCAGAGCTTTCATTCATAATATATTTTGTTTACTCTTTCAGACATGGTGGTATATTTTTAATTATTAAGGGTAATATGAAGAATAGTTCGGGTGCTCTGAAGTTCGTAATTTTGGACTGTATTAGTGTAGAATGACTCCAGAATGATTGTGTATTTATTTTTCGGCGCTGACCACGTCCTTTACACTTTTTTCTTAAAAAAAAGATGCGATTTTCAGGTTATGTCACCACACAAAACACATCGAAATTTGGGGAAAAAACCGCATTTATCAACTAATAACTGTTATAACAGAGTACTAAAATGTTTCAACTAATTTATTTTGATGAAATAGTTTCAATTCACAATAAGTATCCTTAAACTAGGGTTTTTTTTATGTTGGTACGTTGGTCGTTACAAAGTGTCACACACTGTTGAAAATTTTAACACTTTTTTGACTAATTTAATAGTCAGGAGAGGTCCACACTCTTTTCGTGTTATTTTGTCGAGAACTATAGAAGTTTAAATTTGACGAACAAAGATAGTCAAGTATTATCTATTGCTAAGGGGTTATTTTGTCCAACTGACAGGTGGAATTATAAAATACTTCTAGTCACATTTTATTTGATCTAGGCTAGACACATTTATTAGCTGTTTAACTAAATGAATGCGATCTATTGGGTGTTTTAACACCATTTTCTAAACACAACGTCTTCTTAATATGCAACTCCTATTTCTTAGTGCTATAATATTCTCTCTTTTAGACGTTTTCTCAATTATAAATAT
This sequence comes from Protaetia brevitarsis, assembly GCA_004143645.1. NCBI lineage: Eukaryota > Metazoa > Arthropoda > Insecta > Coleoptera > Scarabaeidae > Protaetia > Protaetia brevitarsis. The sequence goes on along the minus strand of RXPK01000548.1, from coordinate 28,073 downwards.
GCAAAACCACTCATTCACAAGTTTTGGTTTCAACTAAACATACCAATTTTAAAATGCGTATAATGCAATACTGTATTAGAATAGGTGGGGTTTTTATATTTCTATCCGAGGGAAAAATTCTGATTGGTTGACGCTTCTGAATGTCTAGAAAAATAGTCAATCCTCATATCTGAACAAAGAATTCACAGAAATTCTAGTAATTCTGTTCTATTAAATACGCGTAGTCAACTCGTCTGGCAAAGTTTGAAAAAATCAACACTAAAATATTTGACTAGCGCAAAATTAACGCCAACACCGTAATATTTTCAACAGTGCAGGATCATGGTTGTTGTCATAACTGTTTCTTGATAAAACACGCTGTGTTTCTGAGTGGGAACTCATTTAGGGGTAATTGCGCTCGAAACTGTAGGACTTTCAGTGATCGGGCGAGAGAATAATGTTGTTGCAGTACCATTTTTGTTGATCTTTTTTTATTTTGATCCTGTGACAGTGACACCTTATACGATGACCTACGTACCAACATAAAAGAAACCCTGGTTTAAAAGGCAGTTATTGGGAATTCAAACGTATTCTGTTTTTGGCAAAAATATTACATGAAAAGGTGTTATTTCAAGAAAATAAGTTAGTTGAAACATTTTAGTACTCGGTTATAACAGTTATTAGTTAATAAATGCGGCTTTTTCTCAAGATTTCGACGTGTTTTGTGTGGTGACCTGTGATAACATGAAAATCGCATCTTTTTTTATGAAAAAAGTGACGTGGTCAGCGCCGAAAAATAAACACTAAATCGTCATTCTCGAATCATTCTACACCAATACAGCCCAAAATTACGAACTTCAGAGCACCCGGGCTATTCTTCATATTTTTCTATACTTTAATTGATAAGACGAATAGATGCAGTTCAGTTCATGTCCTTTTTCTATAGCAGACGAGGTCAGTAGGTGAGTCAAAATGCTATGATGTCACAACAATGTTGGAAATTCTTCGTTTCAAATTTTATTAACATGAGGTACTTCTAAGCAAGAAGGATAGAAAATATATTAATTATAACCAATGTAGAATTTCAGTAGATGTCAGGTTGTTACCTACCCTTAAAAACAACTTTTAAATGTTCAAAACAGTTAAAATACTTGCATATTAAACATAGATTTTATATAACAAGTATACACTTTTATTTTACCACAACGAATGACAGCGGATGACACATAGCGGTCATTTTAAGTTGAGATGGTACTTCACTCTCTGATACACGTTCTTTGCGCTGGATGTGAATGAAAAGACAGCTGAGGCACCTAGTGCTAAAATAATGCGACAACAACAACTGACGCTTCTTGTCCTATCTGTTCGGTGAATAAATGAACCTTTAATTGGAATAATTATAATTTTCATCAGAATGAACTAATGTGTAATATATGTATGGAGTGTACCTTATCTTTGGTATGGGCACTACGACTTAAAAAATATATTATGTTCCCTATTCTTGCTGTTTTACAGCTGATCCTTGCAATCCTACTCATTTAAAAGGTGCAGAGTATGAGAGGCACTAGGTTAGGTAAACATTATGAAACAAGAAGCAAAGACGATAAACTATTATTACCTTGAAAGTAGTGTTGGGCACGAAACTTTCATCATCATTCACGGTAGATCGTCCGCTCCATAATGCCACTTCAAGCAGTCTACTTCACTCATTGCGTGAATAAAAGGCTTGTGCATGAAATAAATGTTTCACATTGCTTTCACGAGAATAAACGTGTAGCAACATGTTTTTATGTAGACAATTTACTTAATCCATGGTTTTTGACTCTGTGTGAGTAAATTTATACTAAGGCAAGTGATAGTAAATGCTAAAATTTTACATTCACGAAATATTTCCGTTCATATTGTGAAAGCAACCTTGGGCCTTTGTTTCATTCGTTAAGTGGCTTCGCACTGCAATATTTACTCATAGCTATACAGGTGAATGAAACCACGTCCATCGCAACACTACTTGAAATGGAACCGTTAATTACAATTTTTAAAAATAAAAAAAACCTAAAATATAATACCGAAGATGGTGCTAACTGTCACTTTGACAGAAGTATTTATTTGTTTTTATCGCAAAAAAATTATCCCCCAGCACTGATGACTTTAATTGGCGTTATTCACGAAAGTAAAGAAAAGTAGGCCATTTTATTTAACTTATATAATATCAGGATAATTTGTGGTAACTAAATACACTAAAGTTCATGTGGAAATATTATTTTACGTAAAATTTTCGTGAGATTAACAGAAATAATTGAGCTGTTTGTCGTATTTATTTAAAAAATAACATACCTATGTAAAACATCCTCGAATAAAATTATTATTACAGCAATACAATCAAATTATAGAAACACTTAAAAAATATAATTAATATTATTGATGACTCCCTTAATTAAATATTATTACTCAATATTCCTCAGAGATGGTTTTCCATGCATCATTTAAAATTTTAAAACGTCTAACAATTCCTGTGAATTTTATGCATATCTGTAGTGCATGTAAGGTTATTTGTAAATTATTTTAGTTAATGTGTTTCTTTTCAAAGCGTGTATTTGTTGAAAGATAGTATTGTGAAAAAGACACTTCTCCAGAAATCTATCCTATAAACAATAATTTCCAAAGCAAACCTACAGGTGCTTTTTTATGTTCCTGGTCGAGAATTAGCTTGCGAGCAGCATAACGTCAACGCAACCTCGATTCTTTTACACGGCTTTATGCTGTGCGTACAGACCCAGGATAATTACTAGCTGCAACTGCATCAAATACGCTATCGAAAGGATTTTCGTCTTGTCAGGGTGAAGATCTCCTGGATTTTCCCGAACTAGGTTGTGTGTTGGTGGAAACATTGACATAAGGAAACTTTTGTTTCTATTGCTTGTTTTCGGACTGTTCCCAAATGGTATTCTTGTTTCCACAGGAAGTAACAAACGGAAACAAAAAGTTTCTTAATGTTGCTTCAATGCAAACGCATCTTTTAGAGTTATTCCACTTTTGATTTTTGAATTTTTTCGGCATCAATGCTATTAGCATATAACGCCGTCTATGTACATATTTCGGTACCAATATTTATTCAATTTATGCGGGAAATTTGAATTTCAAATCGTTCAACTGACGTTTACTACGCGTAGATCTCAAACCACAATCACCATTGACACCGGAACAGCGCTGGATTTCTGTATTTGTCGTATTTGCGTCTATCGCCGTGTTCTTATTACAATTTACGATACATCTGTTTCGGTTCCTTGTTTCCATGGCCACGCAACGTGTATATGGATGCTGGTTTCAATAATCTTGCAATTAGATTCCCGAAGCTCGGTTTCTACATTCCGCAATCACAAAGCCGCCGTTCGGATCTTTTTCGAAACGTGTGCGCGATTCGTTACCAGGCACCGCGTTCTCTGCGCGCGGCAATCCGTTTCAATTACCGATCACAAAGCGCAATTAGGGATGCGAGACCGGCGGGTGAGTCAACCACGTTAGCAGCGGCGGTGGTAGATACACAATGTGCAGTGGGCACTATACGTGCGTGCCTGTTTGACGCGAGCTGGTTGGCAGTAATTAAACGCGCGTAATTGGACGAATTAGGGCGTTTGAAATGGCACATCGTATAGTGCAGATAACGCCAGCTTTATATTTGACAGGAATCGCCGGGAAAAATGATTTTAGTCGGTGGATGGAATGGGGGATTACAAAAAAAAAAGTTAAATAAGCGAATCAGGATGCATAGGGCGCATTGATGCCGATTGATGAATCGATTTCGTGACGAGAAAGATTGATGAACAACGTTCGTTTTGGGTAAAACAATGAAAGCTTCCCAAGTAACATCAAAACTTTCTGGAGTTGGAGTTTTTGCCATCAATCGCTAGAACGTGATGGGAACGTTTCTTGCTAGGTGCCCGCGATCAAAATGGAGGATAATTATTCGGTGGTGGGTACGCCCAAGGAGGTCCCTAGAACTGGCTCCAGAACGTTTTCTTGATGTTACCGTTAAGTAGCTGCGATGTAACAGAGTGGTGACTGCCACTGTAATACTTCTCAAATTTTTGACACTCTCAGTTACCCTCTGTTGTGAACCTTCATTAATGTAGCTCTGTAGGCTATATTTCCATCTTATTTTTCTACATAAGCTGGCATGAAAACTGAATATGGAAGGTATTGTTGCACGTTGATGGTGTATATATGTATTGTAACGCTACACAGTAGCATACAGCCCGGATTAAAAAAATAAATTTTAATAAAAATACATTAATTAACTTAGAAAAAAATCAAATTTTATACATCCCAGTGTCATCTATTTTTATTAATTTTGATTTAGAAGTGTGCCCTCTCACCAGCTAGGTGGCATGCAGGGCGAGAAATTTCCGATCGAGGGGCGTTGACATAAAAAAAATAACGAGTAGTTCGTTACCCCTCTTATATTTAGTACGTAAAAGGCAAGCGTGCAAGACTGTTGTCTAATTGTCCTCTCCTTCAATTTCAATGTTTATGATCAGTTTAAATGTTATCGTAAGCATGATAATATTGTGCCTCAATGGTATTCATTCTCTCATGTAAAATTGAAACATTTAAGTGTGGATAAAAGTGATTTTATTTAATAAAAAAAAATTCCAAATGTGAACTTGTTTAAAATCAGACATAAATCTCTGGATATTTATCTCAGGTAAGTACGTGAATCCGTTTAATTAATAACACTAAAGTTTTATAAGTAATTCCACTTTTTGCAATTTAAATTCATAGTCTCAAACATGTATACGTCTAAATCAAATTTCAAAATTCCCGCGATTTCTGACCGTTCAAACGGAGTTAAGCTAGGCTTAAATAGACGTGCGAGACAGAATGGCCAATGTTGATGGTAAATTACCGGATCGTTGGTAACGTAAATACATAACAAATACTTATAAACCTATTTATACAAATTTCCCCAAGTAACTGCAAACCGTTCAGTGATGATACAAACAATTTTCTAACCTCAACTCTTTCTGAACGAATAAAAATCAAATTTCTTAAAAGTATAATTAAATTTAGATTAGAATTGAAATAATACGTTTATTTTTAGGTAAATTTGACGAGGAATACCTTCTAATCGGACGAATTCTGCGAACATCGGTGTGGATGGAACTGTTCAGGTCGAATAAGGGCCCTCGTGCATCGTAGTTACATCAGATCACGGAAAAATGGCTCGTTCAGGACAAGAACATAACAGGATACTCAGGAAAATCGTCGTTGAAGAAAAATTACCCAAAAGTTGTAGGTAATTTGGATGATATTTGTGTGAAAAACTTTGTATAACAATTAACAATTATTTTTTTAAGTTGTAATTTGGAATAAAATTGGATTTTATCGAAATGGCCGTTAAATTTTTCAAGAACAAATTCAGATACGTCTGTCTCTAACAAAGGTCGGGTGTTGAATGGTTCGAATTGAAAATGCTTTAACTGACTTGAAAGCGATTGTCTTCGTCAAGGAGTCCAACTGTCTGTGATAATCCGTTAATATAACCGAAATGAGGGGAACATCCATTGTTTTACATATGAGAAAGCCCCCGAATGTTTAAACGAAGTGAAAATAAATAATAATTACAAAATCTGGAATCACCTTACAATTGAAATATAATAAAGGTATGTGTCTCTGAAGTATGAGAAAAATACATTTGAAATTTTTGAACACTTATTACTATGTAAAATTAACAAACTTAAAATTCATTACTGCACCTAAAAGGTAGGCAACCATTTATACACATAGAATTGTTACAGAACTCAATTTCCAGCAATTTCCCCATGTCTTTCTGTTGACATATCAAAGCAATTGGACTGCCAATGCATATACAAACGTTATTAGACTAAATTTAACTGACATAAATACACAGTAAAAATAATAAGAATGTTCATTTGAATTGAACTTGGATCCAATTTTGATCTGTCAATAACTATTGTAATAGTATACTATTCAAATTCTAATATACATTTGCGATGTGTAGGTATATCACTGCTAATCATCTTGCTTCCTCAAGAGAAAATTCTGAAGGAAAATGCCTTGAGAAGACTTGCCAAATGCAGAGATTTCCTACATCACCTGGACATCGTCTGGCTGTCTGCTGCTACATATTATATCCTTTTTCTTACAATATCTAATTAGTTTTAAAATATAACTAAGTAAAACAGTAACATTCCCTTTTAAATCATAGTAGAGTATATGTACCATAACAGTATATAACTCACAATTAGAAATATGAAATACACGTCGATCACTCCCAAGTAGCACATTATGTTCATTGGAGGGCACTAGTGAACTCTAAGATACAATCAAGACTGGTTTGGGAATGTATTCGAGAATTGAATATCCTTACAGACCGCAATAAAGTCACTTTGCTGTGAAATGAAAAAGTCGATGAGCGAACAAGAAAGGTATTGTCTGCTTCATATATACGCCCTAGGTACTAGGAGTGTCTAAAATCACAATACGAGAGCTGGTAACAAGTTGGGTCAATATATATATAAGTCAGCACTCCGGGCCAAGAAGGCTCATGGCTTGATTACAAATCTTCCTCCATTCTTCTCGATTACGAGTTTTCCTGTGCCATTCCCTTATTCCAATACTCTCCAGATCCTTTTCTACCCTCTGTAACCATTCCGTTCGTGGTCTGCATCTTCCTCGTCTTCCAGTTATTCTTCCCTTTGGTACTTGTTTTGTTGTCCTTTCACTGTCTAGTCTCGTTACGTGTCCCAACCACCTGATTCTTTTTACCTTCACTGCATTTGTTATCGATGGTTCTCCGTATAACTCATGAAGTTCTTCATTTGTTCGTCTTTCCCAAACATCATTGACCTTTTTTCCACCATATGTCTTTCTTAACACCTTTCTATCAAAAATTTCCAACGACAATTTTTCCTTCTTATTCAGCTTCCATGCCTCTCCTCCATAAGTAATCACTGGTCTTATTATTGTCTTGTAAATTCTTTTTTTTTCCATTTCGTGAAGTATTTTTTGATCGTAGAATATGCAGTAACCCTCCCATACATTTTATTCCTTTAGCAATTCTTTCTTGTATTTCTACTTTTTCCTCTCCTTTGCTTGTTATTGTGACTCCTAGGTAATTAAAATGGTTCACTTTATTGAAATAGTATTCTGAATCTTCAGTGCTTATTTTAAGTCCCTCATTTTCTATGTGCCCTCCCGTTCCCTTACTAACATAAATTTTGTTTTACCTTCATTTATTTCGAGCCCTCTATTTTTTGCCGCCTTTTCCATCTTTTTGATTGCTGTAATCAAGTTTTCTTTTGTCCTTGCCAGGATTGCAATATCATCTGCATATACCATTATTTGGTTCCGCTGGTTGTATATTGTGCCGTTCGTCAGGATCCCACTTTCTTTTACAGCTGCGTTCAAGATGATATTAAATAATGTAGTGGATAGTGGGTCGCCCTGTCTTAAACCTCTACTCACTTTAAATTTTTCTGGTGTTTGGCCTTTAATAAATATCTTGTATTCTGTTTCAGTCAGAGTCATTTTTACCAATCTAATAAGCTTTGCCTTTATTCCTAAGTTTTCCATTGCTACATATAGTTTGTTCCCTTTTATTGTATCATAAGCTTTTTTAAAATCAATGAACACCATATAGAGAGGTAAATTTTGATCCATACCATTATCCACAATTTGCTTCAATATAAACACTTGATCCATAACTGATCTATTTTCTCGAAAACCGCATTGATATTCCCCCAACTTCCTTTCTGTGATTTCATTTAATCTGTTCTTAATTGCGACAGAAGTTGGGTCAAAGAGGAACAAAAAGAACAATCGAATAATACAACCAGACACACTCATGGTAAGACCTATTTTAAGGGATTATCAAATCAGCAGCCTGAAGAACTACTGTAGCTCAGTAGGAATCATCTTCGCATCGTAACAGCTCTCTTATTAGGACACTGTACACTGAAAGGACACCTACAAAAAACCTACAGAGCACAGAGAACGCTTACCACACTCTGTGTGAATGCGAGGTTCTGAATGCAATAACACAAGCAATTCTTAGCAAGTCAAAAATGAACTCAGAGGATTATTCCGATCAACCAGTCAGATCTATACACATTAGTGCAGGATTAGCACTAGGATCCTGGAATGGGTGATGTAATTAAATGGTAGTATTTCCGGAAACACCATGTGATACCATAATGGGTCTACCAAGGCTAATTTACAATCGTTCATATGCTGTCTGTAAGGTTTATCCAATATAAATGCAGTCACATTGAAAGCAAGGAATGGAATAGACAACATCAGAGCTCATTTACAAAACAGTTTATTCAGCGAATGCAAGTTGGGGCACACCACTTTGATTAGGTCAGGTGATCAAATTATTATTTTGCATTGGTATATTAAACCAACATATTCTGGGAAATATATCAACTTCCACTCTAATCATCCCTTCAGTCAGAAGGTAAACACTCTCAAAGCTATAAAAAATCGAGTGTTGAGTATAGCACACCTTCAATTCCGTATTGCTAATTTGAAAAATAATGTACACTATCTTCGTTAACAAGGGTTAATCACCGAGCTTAGTGCGTGGTATTCTATATAACACACACATATAATCAAAGAGGGAACCAATCTCCTCCTAAGGAGAGATATCACAGATTCCCATTTATTCCTGCCATAACCTCCAAGATTGCTGGCCGTTTCAAAAACCTATCGCTCACCCTTGCCAAGTACAACTTGCATTCTTTGAATAAACTCTTTTGTAAAAGTAAAGACACCAATACCATTTCTCCCGAGGTTTGATGTTGTCTGTTCCATTCCTTGCTCTTAATGTGAGTCTATTTATATTGTACAAACCTCGCAATATCTCAAAAATAGAATTTTTCTGACACCGGCAATAAATCAGCCTTGGTAGACCATTGTGGTGACACAGGACATATTTTCAACTTTGATGGAGTGTCAGTATTAACCACCGAACATTCTTATTTTAAGAGACTTTTTTTTAGAGATGTATTATATCAACATTAATAAGAATAGCATCAATTTCCGGTAGCGATATTAATAACACTGCGTGACACGATTTTCGTACCTGAAAAACTGATTACTATTATGGTTTTCAATTAGTTACAATATGTAAGCAGTGGATGTTTTTTGTTTCTATAACGTCTTGTTTTTGTTTACACTGATGGCATTAGATAGGCTATGCCGATTCTGGCACAAAATCTTTTAATTTTCAATGGGGGTAGAGTTCACATTTTATCCCCTCATAGATACAATATGCATATTTACATGTCACTTCGTGCTCGTAGCGACAGATTGAAATATTCTACCTGATATACATACCGGGTGTCCAGCCTAAGATGCAACGGTCCATAGCCGATTTATTATTGCTTTTTTGGAAAAATGTTTCAAATAAATGTTGGCTCGAATCATATTCTACACATTTTAAAATTAGTTTCAGTAATGGCGGACTTCCGGTTGTACCGGAAGTAGATACTTTATTATTTTAAATGGAACACCCTGTATATTACTGTATTTTTGGATTCCTTGTTAAGTTTAAATAACAATACGTTAGGCATACATTGGGGCTGAATTGTACCGTATCCGAATTACATGACGTTTTTTCGAAAAAAATGACATTTGCAATGTCTGCGGTGTTTGGAAATATCTCCGGAAATACGAAAGTTAGAAAGATGCGGTTTTCAGTTTTCGCTTAATTATGAAACAGCACACGTCTTTTATTTTAAAATTATTGCGTTTACATTACAGAATTATTAAATAAAGCTCTGTAATTTTCGAACTCTAAAATCATGGATAACTTGATTTTTTTAAATATAATGGTATAGTTTAACGTTTATTTAACACATGAAATATAATTTAACAAACACATTTGTAGGTTGTTCTTGTTTTATCGAGATTAATACATATTTTCGAACATTCACATCAAAACTATTATATCAACTCAACTGACTAAAATATCCTCATGCGCAGAATACGCTGTGATAGCCACGCCCCCATTTAGGCGCGAATGTTTTAAAATTTAAAAATATTCGTTAAAATATCAATTTTTACATAAATGGATGTAAAATTTGATTTTCTTTCGATTTTATACGAGTGTCATTGTGTCTATCTCCAAAGGTTTTGGAGATATTCGCGATTTTTCAGTTTTTCATGATAGATACGTATTGCGAAGCGCCGGCCACCTTCCCCTCGCATTTCACCAGGTTTGGGACTAATAACAAAACAAAATAAGTTTTGTCGTTAGTTTTAATTTTTTGTCGTTAATTTAATCGAATTATTGATAATTAAATAAAGCAATGTGTATATTTTTAAAGTTTTTTACCAATAATTATTAGTTACCGTACCCAAAAAACAGTACGTGATAGACAAAAAGTACATAGATGTTCTTATTAAGGGAATTGTATAAATGAATAAACAGGAAAAATTGAAGTGGGTAGGTACTTAATCTTTTTTTTAATTTGTAACGTAGTGTAATTTAAGCAATATTTACTCATATCTATTTGAAATTGATAGAAATCTTCATAATAAATAGAGTTATCTTACATCCTTACTTCCGATCATCCTTTACATGATGTACACCCTGTATTTCACTGACCCTCCGTACTTGTACCTTTTGTGTTTGCCAACTGAACCGCATAACCTCTCCTGTTTTTCGCGCCTTCGTTATCGTGTGCACGCCGTCATGGCCTCCTCCCGTACTTTGTTTTGTTATTTCTAAATTGAAATTTTAAATTTTAAATTGTGAACGTGTTAACATGTTGTATGGTTTGTTCTTATTATTTTATGTTATTTACCTCCATCGTCACTCTCACTGTAAGTTCTTTTTCGCTTACTTTTATAATATTTACATATTAATTGTTTGTAATCTCGTTATAGTGTTATTCTCTGAGGAGGCAATAAAATAATTGGAAAAGCTTAGAATTGAAAAATTGAGTATTGATTCAAACTTCGACTGCCATACCCATTAGACCTTATCTTGTGGACTTGAGGAATTAAGTATGTGAACAGTTTTCTAGGCGACACAAATTACAGTTACGAAGGAGAATATTACCTGTTCTCTTCCACACTCGTCCACTCTTATTTTTATTCCAAACTTTCAAATTTTTGCTACATCGGTTTATTGCAATCAATAATAGTACTAATAGTAATAGTTTCCTTATCCAGGTATTCTGGTTTTTAATATACTTCTTTCACAAAAGGTTCGTAGAAATTCTTTTTCTTATTGTTACCATTACTACAGTGGATTAACTTTTGTTACGAAAAGTGTTAAAGTACTCAACCTCCATCATGCACCGTTGATCTCCTTATTAAAAAAAATATCCAAATTGTTAAATGGAACGTTTCCTTTGTAGTTTAGCTTGATATCTCTTCTAGTTCCAAAGATATCTTTAAAAATGTGTTTAGGGGGTAATTTTAGAGTCTGTGACTTCTCCAACAAGTGGATATCAGTAGCTAAAAAAATACGGGTCGATTATTTTTCGCTGCCTTACATGCTCGTGATATTTTATCAAACTCGGAGGTGACTAGTTGGGTGACTTAGCTTGTAAGTTAGATAGCACTTACGTTACAATTACTGAAGTTACTGACACTTCGATGTTTCTTGTGTTACCAATCAATCATTAATCATTTCAAAGAAAACTAAATAAACGACAAATAAACTCCACTCGATTCTTATTTCGCCTTTTCTCCACGTAATCCTAGAAGATTTCGCGCCTGCCGATTAAAATACTTGAATATTGCGACTGTCACCATTGCAGTCAAATACCGCCAGCCGGCTCGAAAGAAATTAACTCCGGGGAGCAATTAAGCCACTCTGCGAAATTAATTAGTGCCGTTGAGAGAAAGAGAGGGAAGTCTGAAATGAAGTTTCGATAAGAACAATGCTCGCGCTTAATTAGGTTTTAGTTGTTCGTTGGTCGGCACAAGTCCCCATGAGGGTAGGAAAGTAAGTGACAGTGACAGGCAGAGTGGGACTTTGGGTTAAAAGGAGCGAAGCGAGATGATGGTAGGTAGAGTGTGAAGCAAGGGTGCGTGTCAGGTTTTCGACTCGAGCGCTAAAGACAATGACCTGACATCCTTTTGGGGACGGGCTAAAGACGATGTCGGATTAAGAAAGGGAGAATAATTGCAAAAAGAAGACAAAATGTAATTTGGGAATGAAGTAAAGCTGCGTCTCTTAGAGAATAGGTCTTATAGAAGATTTTCATCCTTTTATATTTATAGAATTAACATATTAAGACATCTTGCTCACTCATGGTGTCGTAGCAATGACTGGAAGTTAGTTTTCCAGCTTGTTTATTTTATTTCTATTCATTCAGGTTCTTGTTTAATTAATATTCTTTTATTTTACTATGTTAAACAATCCAGAGTTTTTATTTATACAGGGTTTTCCACGGAACTGGCTGGTTAGAAGTTTTCCGGCTTAACGAAATTCCTCAGTTTTAAAAAATTGGAGTTTGCAACAATTTGGCACTTACTTTCTTTCTAAAATATTTTCACCTTTTTGCACTTCCGGTTAACCGGAAGTCGCCACGAACTTTGTTATTTTAAATGGAACACCCTATATATTATTATATTTTTGAATTTACCATAAAATTCTATGACGATTAGCATTAGGGTATCTTATACCTATCTTCAACTGTTTCTAAGATATTACGATTTTTGTTAAAATTTGACATTTACATTGTTGTATGTAATTGATTAATTCTCACTTGATTTAAGTGTCAGAAATCTCCGACTTTGAAATCAACAAGTACTAACATTGTTTTACCAAAACGTAGAAAAAAAATTCAGTGACATTATACAGGGTGTTTAAAAATTAGTGACATATCCAAGAATTTTGAATGTTGCAAACTTAATTTTTCAAATAGAACACCCTGTACATTTTTCTATTTTTGATGTACAATTAAATTCTATACCGATTTGCTGTAGCATTCCCTATACCCATCTTCAGTAGTTTTCTTTTAAATTACTCGTTTTGTTTATTACCGCTTTCAAATGGCCGAATAATTTCTATCTGGGGGGCCATGACATTAACATCACAACAATTTATTATTATTAGTAAGTATTATTGTTATAATCATTGTTTGTTACACGTCGCGTGTTCAGATCGATGAATATTATTGTGGAACTTATGAATTAGATAATGAAAAATATTGGAGGAGCTTATTCTAACCTAGATACTATAAATTTATTTTGGATTCACTGAGAATGCAGGAAGAGCTTATAGAGAATTCAATGTAATTAAAGGAATTTATTGGTTGTTAATATATCTAACGGAATCCAGAAAATTTTGAAATGATTTCTCTTAGTAGCTTGGTTTCAAATTAAGGGAAATGGCATAAACGATAACGACAACAAAAAAATTGTTTCACTAAAACGTAGTGTGCTTGTCAGACAAATGTTTTAAAGTTTTTGATATATTAAAGTATTTTCAAAATTATAAAGGTTTTTATGAAGAATATTTAGATACATGCATACTTAACAAATGCAATTTACAAGCAGCATAAACTTGAACCATGACATAGAGCATCAAAAAAAAATGCTCAATGTGAATTCCGTTTACGTCCAAGCATTTTATTATTCGACGTCTTAATGTGTCGCCTTATACTTCTTCTCACTTCAATTGGGTCTAATTCATCAAATGTTCTCGTCACACGAATCATTAAATCTTGCTTGGTAGTACCGAAAGTTGCGTACAGTGTGTAATCTGGGTAATGTATTATTTCAAAGTTTTCTGAATTTTATTAGATATATTAGCCGAAAATAAATTCCTATAATTACCGTAAATTCTCTATAAGTTCATCCTGCATTCTCAGTGAATGTAAAATAAATTTAAAGTATCCAGGTTAAAATAAGCTCCTTCAATATTTTTCATTACCTAATTCATAACTTCCATAATAATATTCATCGATCTGAACACGCGACGTGTAACAAACAATGATTATAACAATAATACTTACTAATAATAATAAATTGTTGTGATGTTAATGTCATGGCCCATCAGATAGAAATTATTCGGCCATTTGAAAGCGGTAATAACAAACGAGTAATTTAAAAGAAAACTACTGAAGATGGGTATAGGAATGCTACAGCAAATCGGTATAGAATTTAATTGTACATCTAAAAATAGAAAAATGTACAGGGCGTTCTATTTGAAAAAATTAAGTTTTGCAACATTCAAAATTCTTGGATATGCCACTAATTTTTAAACAGCCTGTATAATGTCACTGATTTTTTTTTCCACGTTTTGGTAAAACAATGTTAGTACTTTTTGATTTCAAAGTCGGAGATTTCTGACACTTAAATCAAGTGAGAATTAATCAATTACATACAACAATGTAAATGTCAAAATTTTAACAAAAATCGTAATATCTTAGAAACAGTTGAAGATAGGTATAAGATACCCTAATGGTAATCGTCATAGAATTTTATGGTAAATTCAATAATATAATAATATATAGTGTTCCATTTAAAATAACAAGTTCGTGGCGACTTCCGGTTAACCGGAAGAGCAAGAAAGGTGAAAATATTTTAGAAAGAAAGTAAGTGCCAAATTGTTGCAAACCCCAATTTTTTAGAACTGAGGAATTTCGTTAAGCTGGAAAACTTCTAACCAGCCAGTTCCGTGGAAAACCCTGTATGGGTATGTTGTTTGGACATGGAGTATCTATATTTTGGTGAAAAATTCATGGTTGTCCTCAAAGCGCAACATATATAAAAAACACATTATTAAAACATTAATTTGCATTTTCGGCTTACTTGGGGGATCGTCAAAAAATACAGGTAATGATCATAGACAACTACTACAAAATGCGGTGAACTCAAAAGAATACATTACTGATTGTGAGTCTAACGAGAAAGCTTGTTTTTCTTCTTTAACAGTTAGTTACTGGAAAAGCACTTTAGAAAATAATTCCCTAAATCTATGCAAGAGCCGATTTCACTAGTTTATCTTGTTATAGTCTTTATTGGCTTATGTTGTATGTATGTATGTGTGAATGAAGGGTGATATTAAACTGCGACCTAAAACATCTATTGTGTCCCCTACTCTTGCTATTTTACAGCTGGCCTTTCAATCCAATGCCTTTCAGAAAGTGTAGGATATGAGAAGGTTTCCGGTTAGATAAGTCTCCCACTTGTTCCCAGGTGCAACGCCCTTGAGCTGCACAGTACTATGCAATTTTAGAGGAGATGAATTGGTTGCTCATTGTGTTTCCCACAAAATCTATAGTCGGATTCCTCTCCTAATCCAAGCTTATTCATATCTTCAGTTTACAATGACCTGAAAGTATTTCTGTTAATATTGTTTTTACTCAGGTTGATGCATTCTGTAAACCTCTTCTGGTTATAAGTTTCCAGAAGAATTTTACTTTGCCTCATTCCCTGGAGATTCAAGGGTCAGGCCCTACAAAAGGCATTCCATCCCCTTTTTCATAGATTCCCAGAAGAGTTTTACCTTGTGTCATTCCCTGGAGAATCTTTCAATAATTTTCTCTGCTTCATTTCGCTTTTCAATTTCTTCGGTATTGTATTGCTATTTATCCCGCGTAAGGGTTGAGGCCCTAAAATGCTATTTCAGACCTAAGATTATCGGTTATTTCGTTTCCTTCCACTTCTGTGTGACTCGGAACCCACAGGAGGGTTACTTCATTCCTTTCGCCTTGCTCGATTAATTTCCCTAAGCATTCCTAGACCATCTTGGAACTAATTTCATGTGAGCACAGCGCCTAATGGCTGCTTGACTATCAGACATAACGATAATCTCCTAGTTTCCATAATTCCTGTCAATATTGAACTGGACGCATCTTTCAATGGCGTGCATTTCCATCTAGAAAATCCTCTGGCATTTCCCCAAGCTTTCCAAATACTTAATTCTAGGCTCATACGTTCCTACTCCAGCTCCCTCTACCGTTTTGGAGTCATCAGTGTAACACTTGATGGCATTTCCATTCAATTCAAATGATGTTATGATTTCACTCGCTCTTTTTCCCAGATCTGATCATCGTCAGTAGATTGAGGCCTATGCCTAATCGTTCCTTCCTTGCTCATTGATATGTAGTATGATTATTTTTTGCGCACGCCTTCTACCACAATGTGGAGATGGTAAGATCCAATACTACCTCGATAGCTGCTGTTGGGCAGGTCCTCATTGCCCTAGTTATGCATACGCATGTTAATGTTTGCACTTTCGAGAGGTACCAGATTAGTTTTTTTGCTCTTTGATACTGATGCATAAGTGATGATCGGTCTCACTATCGCTGTGTACATCCAAAGCAGTATTTTTTTAATTTTTTCCCGCAAAGTTTATGCTCACCATCGGGACTTTTTTGTGCCTTGTTGGTTACTTCAAGTTTATGTTTGTTCCAGAGAAGTTTAATGTTTAAGGGAAGGCCTATTTAGGTATTTAACTCCCTTCTCCAATCTATGTTTTGGCCATCCATATTTATAGTTTAGAGATTGGATTTCCTTTTACTAGTGAATCCTACTCAGGTAGTATTAATAGGGTTAACATTGAGTTCTGTCGATTGACGCTATCTTCTAGTAAAGCTCAGTTCACTTTGAGTTAAGTCGCAGAGGGTATTCTCAATTTGTTTTCTTGCGTATATGGCAATATCATCAGTATACCCTTGATAAGATATGCATACATCAGTCAGTCCGCACAAAAGTTCATCGAGTATTAGGCTCCACATAAGTGGTGATGTAACTCCTCCCCGTGGTCACGACCACCCCCTCTGATCGTACTAACCGAGACGGTCTTGTTTCCCACCGTCGCCTCCACCCAGCTGGTAGATAGCAGTTGCAACATCTATCTGGAAGTCACGCCATCTACTCACCTCTTAATTAATGCTTTTTTTAACAGACTAGTATAAGACTTTCTATGACTAGAAAGTACGGTTCCTTTATCTAAAATAGATAATAGTAGTGACTATACTAATTTCAATAAAGCTTTTGCTGGAATCACCTCATACTGGTATTTTGACAACTTAGCTTGAACTATGAGAGCTAATGCAGAATCTGTGTCGAACTCAGATGCAGATGTATCAGGCAGTGAAAAGGCAGCATCAATTAAAGATTGGGAGTACGTTGCTTGCATTTTTTTAACTTCATACGATTGAGCTCGAAACCCACAATCGTCATAACTTTTTCCTGGCCTGCCTACTTTGTTTTTTGTTGCACCTTCGTTAGAAGAGTTCACAGCAGGCAAGTCTACTTTGAATATTCCTTCAAGCCAATCACTGTATTTCAAGAAAAACTGGGCCCTGACTCTACAAACATTTTCCAATCTGCGTTTAAATTGTGATACAAACCTCTTTGTAATGGATAAAATAATGAATGATATTTCTTCATCACTTAGTGAGGGCCGATTTTCACTTAAAAATTGTTCTAGAGAGCATTCTGGATTCATCAACACCTCACATAACAGTTTGTACGACATTTCAAAAGATCTCATGGTCCTACACTTTAGCAATATCTTGGATACACAACGTGTTTACTGAAAGCTAAAGAAACACTGGTGGTTTGATACAAATGTGTTTAGCTTTATATATTTTTTTCAACTTAAAATATCCTTTCTTGCAATATTTCTTGGAATTTAGGTTACCATAATTTCATTTTATTATTTTCAATTTTTAACAAAAATTACAAACAGAATATATTTTTTTTCCAGGAAGTTTAATTCTGAAGTACATGTTAACAAGAAAAAATGCATTACTAAATTATGTCAACTCAAAACACAAACATCTATTTATTCTAGTAAAATCCTTTGATCTTTATTTTATTCTAGGAATTTTTTAGTACGCCTGTTTAAACAATTTCGTTTTTTTTTTTCATTCAGATTCTTCCGGGTTAAGTTCGATTCTTGGAAAATTATAGTAAGTTCAAAGACAATTGTTCCTAACTCTAAATACCAGTATATATCTAACTACTTTATCGCCGATGATATGTGTATAATGGCGGATCCTAATAATTATTACACTCATACAATTAATCGCCGTTTTCTCGGAAAACAGCAAAAACTAGCAGCTAATTCTTTTAGAGATTATAAATAGAGGTGTTAATAAAGATCGAAAGCTAAATATGAACGTGTAGGTAGCTGTAACTATATGTTAAAAATCTACATGAATTTTAAATTTACGTATAATGGTCATATAATTGTTAATAAAGATAAACTATATTTAGGTAGTAAACTATTTTTATTTGTAGTTACGTAAACTATAAGACTACCGAACATAATAGAAGATATATATTTTAGTTTAAGAATAAACTAAGCTGTATGGGTAATACGGTCTTTAAAATAAAACTGCTAAATCACCTCAATATTTCGTCATATATTTTTTGTGACTTCATCAGGAGGACATCTACAATATTACAAAGAATATGAACCAATAGTAATGAAAGATTTAAAAATAATATTTACAAAGTTCAAATATAATAATCAAATTATACGTATTATAAATTTAGAATTTTTTTAAAAAGTCAAAAACATTTTTGTAAAAAAGGTAATGTTACTAGGTATTTTGTAAAATGTTGCAATAAATATGATTAAGTTGATTTGTGTCTGTTTTGAAATTAATTGAATTTTGATTACTGTTAATATGAACCATTTCTAGAAATAACCGCTTTTTGTAATTATTTTCAATATCAAGAATTTTGGTATTATCATAATTAAAATTGTGGTCTAAATTTTGAAAATGTAAAAACAAGGCGCATTATTTTAAAGACCGTATTATTCACACAGCTTAGTTTATTCTTCAACAAAGTTCCGGTCGGTACTCCTTTTCAAATAATATTTTAGTTTAGATAATTATTTTCAAAAATAAAAATGTTGTTTTATGAGAAATATGGAGTCGTTTCGGAATTTCTACATATGAATACTTTCAGCACCTATATTTTATATTTAACCGCCTATAAATGTTGCAAAATGCCATTTTTCATAAAGTTTCAACATTTAGCTAACGATTTTCGTTAAATATACTATCACATTCAATACTTGCCAAATAGGGTTTTTTTCCACTTTTATACCACTGTGCGGCATCCACTTCAAGATATGTGTTCTGATTTAGTTATATACAGACTTTTCCACCGTTTCCCAAAAGACTGATTTAATAGAGCTATGGGATTTAAGGTGCCTAGTCTCCTTTTTTGCTATGAAGGTGACTTTGGCCCTTCTCCAAATTTCTGGAATACAGCTCCAAACTGCTCCGGCCTATTCGGATCATGTGTGGAATGATTTCGTCCTGCCCTTTCTGCAGTAAGACTGAAAGAATCCCGTCTACTCCCGGTGTTTTAAAAGGCTGAAAGGCACTTATGGCCCATTTTAATCGTTCGCTGATAAATATGTGTCCAACCATTACACTAGCTTTGTTAATTGGTTTTCTGTATTGCTTCGAAAGATTTCCCGAGGTACCCACTACTTATGTTATTATTTTTGCTATTTTGCTACGTTTATTTGATTATACTTTGCTGGACTGGACGAGAGATAGGCCAGTTGGCAGTTTATGATAAAGGATTGGCTCATCTCCAACTACGCTACTGACTTCCATGCACTTTTTTTTTATGCAGACCTAACATCCCTGCATTAAAAATCCAACAACACACTTTGCCATAATCAAATTTCTTATTTACATGTTCTACTCATATTATAGAATTTATACGAAGAATTTGGGGAACTTCCATCCAGCTACTTCATTAAGTAAGCAGCGAGCGACAACTTCTTTTGACGTCGTTCGGTTCGCCCCCCCGCACATCATCGATTGCCATTAAAACCGGCGCTTATTCGGTGACTGACGCGCCCTCTATCGGTATGCGAGTTCGCTCCCGTTCGTCGCGAATACATTAAAATAATATTGACGGATAACGATCCGACTGGAGCACCGAGAACCTCCACTTACCGCTTACAGAACTAGATTAATGGACTACTCTACCACTACGCGGACATGGGAATGAGTAATTACTGAAAGTGTACCCGTAACAGGAATATCAGAAGTACCCGACCGCATTAGTGGCAGGACGCGAAGGAATAATGATTAAATGGGACGAGTCAAATAGTTGTTGGGCCACTTTGATAGATGCTGTGATCTATTTAGGCGGATATTGCACTATAAAAAGTTCTTTGACAAGGATATTTGATAAAAGATTTTTGACAAAGAAATCTTATAATGCTTTATAGGTTAACTTTTATAAAAGATTGACATAGTTTTTTCTTACAATATTTTACTGGTTAAATTCGCCTTATGAAAGATGTCCCACCGAACTGATTGATTAGAATTCTTCGACTATGATTTATTTAACAGAAATACCTTCAACCTCATGATACATTTGATATGCAGAGTGCTGACACTCTGTCGGCGCCTTTAATCTTTTGTTTACCAATTTAAGGAACTGCGCGATGGCGTTTTAACGGCTTTGCTTGCAACTAATAACTGCAAGGTGAGTACGAAAATAACCTATAAACTGGAACGGATTGACAATTGACAGAAAATCGCACAACATCAATATGTCACCAATAACCTTCCTATTAACAGAATGACAGAATGGAACGGTTTTGTACACAGACTACCCTCAGACGACGAACTCGCATTCAGATATGTACCGCTCTCTCTATTCTTTTCTATCTAATGGAAATATAGTATGAGGTTATCTTTTTCCAAAAAACTCAAAATTTGTGTAGAGGCGCTGTTTAAAAGACTGCGTATTATAGAAACCTGTACGACAACATGTTAAAAACGAGATAGTAGTAGAGATGGCGCCTCGTATTGTAATATAAAAGGTATCATTGGCCGCGTTCAGAGTACGAATTTGATCGAAAAACTGATACGTATCATAAACCGTTCCCGCTACATATCAAAGATACGTCTCTTGAACGATCGTTTTCCTAACACGAGCGCCATCTGGAGGGGCTAATTCTGTTAATCAAATGAAATGTCAAATGTCACAAACTTATATCAATTTAAAGCGGCTTAAATATAAGTTTAATTTTATTCAAATAAGTACTGTAATCCCAAATTTGTGTTGCACATTTCATATTATTACAGTAACGTGGGCTGCTGGAAATATTCTGGACCACGCTGATTATTTTTAAGAGGACAATTTAAATTTTAATAGTTGAAAACATCGTGGAAGCGGCGCGATCCTTAAATCTGGTGACAAATTATTATTATTATTATTGTACTTGTTTTACATATTAATATTTTGTAAATGAGAAAAATAAAATCAAAGAGTTATATTATCTTTAGTTTGTTATACCTTTATGCAGTAGTACGAAGAAATAAAGTTTAAAAAATTATTGTAATGTGTTTAATGATTGTATTGGACTATATTCTTGTTTATATGTATATAAATAACAATATAGTCAAATACAATCTTTAAACACTTTGTCCTCTAAAATAAATACAAATGAAAGTATATACTTTTTGAAATTAAGCGGGAAACACTCAAGCGCCATCTACCTAAATTTTGTATTTTTGTGAGAGAGAAAAAAAATCCGAAACGGCATCTTGATTTACATTGAGTTCGTCGACTGGAGGTAGTCTGTGGTTTTGTAGGTGAGATTTTTGTTTCTAAACAGTTTTAGTTACAATTTCGCCCACCTATGCGACACTGCGAAGTGCCCTGGTGGGATATGTTTGAAACCCATGTTTTCGACGATGTTAAACTACTGCTTACGTCTAATATATTGTGGTGCTGATATCAACTTTCGTATTTTAAATGGTATGATACAATTTTGATCGATCTAATGAATTTTTGGCGTCATTTGTATTCAGCTTATATTAGGGCGCCCTATTTCTAAATTCAACGGCTTTTAAAATATTAGCGATTTCATTGATTTTTTGACGTTTGCGCACTATCGAATAAAATCAAATATTTCATAGGGTGTAAAACGTTAGATTGTTTTACCATTGAAAATGCAAGTACAAGGGCGTAGATGATCATTATTGTAGCATTCGTCATCAAATCATATACAGGGTGTCTAAAAACTTATCTCCAATATGGATAATCTTTAAATTGGCAGAATCTTTTTCAGGATTGAATGCAGCGTAAAATTTTACATCGACGAGTATAAGGATTGGTATATATCTTCTCTATACATCCCTTATTTATGATCTATGATTCATGTTCTTTAAAATTTTCAAATGTCATATGATTACTGATCAGATACAGATATTTGTTGCAAAAATTTTATACCTTCATTTTTTGTGTTTCACAATATTGATGAAACACAATGCAAAATAAATGCGTAAAAAGTGTTTGAAACAGTTGCCAACATGCAATGAAATGTACGTAACAAAAATAAAACTAAAATGCCTTAATAATAAAATTTGCTACCTGTCAAGTTGACATGTTTTTTTATGACAGCTGCTATTCGTCGAATGCATCTTTATACATTATAAAAACGTCGAAAACTGTCAAATGATTATCAAGAACCATTTTGACAAGAGCCGAGCACCAGAGAGCTTGACTTGCTATTGGCTAAAAAGGCTAAAATGGCGATTCCTCGTTAACAAAATTTGCTGAGTGTCTGTTTTTGCTTATATGTTCCTTGGTTTCACTGACAGTTTTGTAATCTAATTGCAACTATAATGTCAAATTACTCATCAACAGACTGTTTCCAAATGAATTACATCTAGGTGGTGACGAATTTTTGCTATAAATTATGATATTTCGCTTTTTTGAAATGGGGGTATAGATTAAATAGTATATAAGTTAACCACCTGTCACTGTCAAAACTTATTGTCGAGCGATCTATGATATTTTTCTGCACTCAAGGGTACATAAAAATTGGACCATTTGAAATAAGAAAGTTGATGTCAACACCTTGTATATCAAAAGCACGATAAGTTGAAAATATTTTCCTTAAATAAATCATTGCCGGCAATTACTGCCTCGCGAGTTGCAACATCATATTCCCCCTAGAAATTCGAAAAATTTTAATTGGCCAGTTCGGTGCGACATCCTGTATAGTGTGACAGTTGATGTGGATGTTATGAGATAAAATATTTGTTTTTGCAAAGTGAAAAGAAAAATAATACGAAAGTAACAAAGGTATAAGAGAAAAAACGCAATAATATATAAACAAAAATAGATATATTTATATCAAAATATACATCGAAAATAAAATCAACCGAAGTCAACAACAGTAATTAGAATTAGAATTTACACGTGTATAAATTAAAATCAACAGTTTCTGATAGTAGAGTGATTAAATAAAGATAAAATAATTATGTACAAAATGTAACTAGATACACAAAAGGTACAAAAAAGTAATAATAAATTACATTTATGTATATACATAGAGGGACACATTCATGCACTACATTCACGTATAATTATTACATAAAATTATTACGTTTAATATTTACATGTTTTGTGAGATCAGTCTTCAGTTTCATGTAAAATGTTTTTCAGATGGAAGAAATATCTATATATAATTATACATAGTATGAAATGTACAATATACAGGGTCACTGCATGTATACAGGGTATACTGTTAAATAATTTATAAAAAGAAATCAATTCATTATTATATACAGTTTGAACTAACGCATATCTTGGATGCCACTAATATTATAATTCATCTAATATTGCATGGCCCACAACATGCGTAGATGAGAAGAGTCCAGCATAATACAGGCTGATGTGAGAGCAAGATAGATAGATAGATAGAGTCCATAGCCAAGTGCTAGAGTTAGGATACGACTACCAGCCTTGTTTAACTTATAGGCATGTTCCAACACGTAGTTTGTGGATGGTTCTTGATCACATAAACTAATTGCACAAAAGATTGGAATTTAAGAAAATTGAAATGTGTCTTTTGATTGGTTCATGTGATCAAGGACCGTACGGAAATTGCTTGTTAGAACAGATCTTATTTATGACAAACTGCGACGCTTCCCCTTCTTAGGAGTAAAAGTATAAATATCAATTCTCAGATGGAACTTGTGAAATAGGTGGGAAAAGGGTTGCCTACATGCTTAGGTAATTGAAATTGTGTTTAAACTATTGCATATAGTTAAGGCTGGTTAAGGTAATGAGGTGTCAAACGCTCGCAATTTGCTTTTTTTTATTTTCTTGGATGTATTCATTTTTGTGGTTATTTATTATTTAACTGTCACTAAATGTCAATTTACAATTTCAGTCTAAATAAAAGAGGGTGAAATGCCGGAATTAGTAACGAAATACGTGTTTTAGTTATTTATAACTCCATGAAGTGGTTTATCTTTTGCTGTTACAGGAAGGCTTTCTTTAAAGAACAATGTGCAGTATATGTAAGTTCTCGCGATTATGTCAACTAATTACATTTCACATATTTCATCATTTCACCAAAGTTGTATTCATATGATTGCGAGGCCACTGCTTAACGATTCAACGCTAATTTTGTAATTTGGTCTACAGAATATAGTACAATTGCTTACAATTTACAAATATAATGTTAAAACAGCAACTTCCAAAAATAATTGAAGACATGAATGGACGAAGGTGTTATGTTATAAAATCAAACATTTTCAGAAATAAAGTTTTTTTATGTATTTATTCTCAAAAGTAGTTTACAAGAGTCGAGTGTTCTTGAATTTCTGGAATTTTCGATGGTGCTATGTGAAAGATGGGTACAAAACGCCTTGATTCATGCAAAAAAGCGATATAGCACCTTTATCCACTCGTATCTTCAATTCATAATTCTGACCTCAATGTTTTGCTTGTCAATGTGTAATTATTTAAATTATTATTATATATTGTTCTTTTTCAGTTTTTTCGGGATAGAAGTTAGCGGTTTCGAGGTAAAAGCATAAAGAATACCTGAATAAAAGCGTTGCGGAAAAAACTGTATATTTTAAAACGACTTGTTTCCAATAAAACTCGCGTGCATTCGCAATTTTTGCATGCGCCGAGGGGCTATTCATGAGGACCCGCGCGTTGCTTTGTTTTTTTCTGTTTACTATTGTTTTGTCCCCACTGTAATCCTCTTTTACGACCCATCCCCGTCAAACTCTCCTCGCACTCTTTTAAATAGGTAAGGAAGCACGCTACTGCACCACGATATAGTTGCCTACGTATGACGCGGGTAGATTCTCAGGATCGAATAAATATTCAACAGACCCAGAGAAACGCAGAAGAAGAAAAAGAAATGAAAAAGGGCACCTGATGGACTGATTTGAATTTCATATTTTACGTTGGTACCTTTTAAGTGTAGTAATGCCGTGATTTACATGCATAATTCCTAGGAAAGTTCAAAAGTAAATTTCGCTCTGCTAAAAATCTAAATGCGCATTCAGTATGATGTCACACTTATAGATAAATCGTAAAATAGTTCCCAAATTTGTCATATTCGTTTTGAACAAATGACTGTACAGACTTTTTCATTTCATTTTGACCACTTACCACACTTACCTATATTTTAGCAGAAAATATTTGTTGTGAAAGTATTTGTTGTAGATCATTATTACCAGATGTAGGTAAGTGCTATCTTTTTTTTTTCAATAGTTTATGATAAATGCGGTTGCATTCGTTTTTTATTCTAAACAATGATTTTTGTATTTATTCACCTTGCAATCTTAAAGTATTCATTTCGTTTTTAGTTTAATTAGGAAGCAAAAAGCATGAGTAAGTTTCCAGGAGAGAAAATTGTAATACCTACTAATGGTTATTAATGTAGCAAAAGTAAGTTTGCGTTTGCAAAACCATTCTTTTTTACAGATTTTATGGTAGGTATTATACATTTATAATTATGGTATTGATTTGCTATGAACAAGGACATGACACATCGTCGCATGCCTGTTACAGATTCTGAGGAAAGTAATGAGTATAATTACAATTCTGCGTGTGTAACATCCTTAACCGCTTTTAGATATTGCCAGCTCTGAGTTATCTAGGATTGGCAATGGGACTTGTTTTTAAAAAAGTGTGAAACAATAGAGTAATTGTAGAATTTGTCATCGACTTTTTGGTGAGATGCTTTGTTTCGATGTATATTCCAAGTCATTACTTAAAATTTTACTTCATCTTCAACCATCTTTGCTAATGGATTACTGTTTTCATTATTTTCTTTTTATTTGATTATTGTTTTATCATTTTAACGTATTATATTATTGTTATTGTAATTATTATTTTACAATACAAAATATGAAATGTTATAAAAGTTTTTATTCTTATTTATTAGGTATACAGGGTGAGTCGTGAGGAATCGACCAAACTGTAGGAGTGTATTCTACAGGTGAAAATAATGTAAAAAAAAACTCAAATGTTGTTATCCGATTTTTCTTTGTTTTCGAGTTATAGCGTAATTAAAAATGTAGATTTAGTGTTTTGTATGTCTAATTCGTCTAATGTCACTACCTCTAGTTCATTGTTGATATAGTGAGGGCGCTGCCTTCATAAAAAATGTTCCCTATATCTTGGAGTAAATTATAATATTGTTGTTCGGGTATTGTGACATTGACTTGACGTTTGTACGACTAAAATGTAACAAACTAAAATGCCACACACTTATTTTAATTTAGAATACATGCTAATATGGTGTTTGTTTATGGATTTTGTAATGGGAATACTACAGCTGCTGCTAATGAATATCGTGAACGGTTTCAAAATTACAGACATCCTAATAAAAATGTATTTATTAATGTATTCAACAAATTGTGCGCGACCGGAAAGCTTCCCAGTGTAAACATAATATCTGAACGAGGCAGTCGGCAACAATTACAAGAAGTAGAAGGTATTCTGGATGTAGTAGAAGAAGACGCAACTACCAGCGCACGGAGAATTAGTATTCAATTGGGCATTCCACAAACAAGGGTGATAAAAACACTCCACGAGCAAGGCTTACGTCCGTACCAAGTACAAAGAGTACAACACCTATAACCAAATGATTATCGTAGACGTATGGCATTTTGTCGATAGATAAATGGGAATCCTCGTTTTGCATCGCGTATACTTTTTCACGGATGAAGCAACATTCACCCGTGACGGTATTAATAATTGTCATTAACCATCATGTATGGTCAGACGAAAATCCGCACACGCAACAGTTGAAAGTAACTTTCAACATAAATTTTCAGTAAACGTCTGATCGACGGTTTTTTAATTGGTCCTTACATTTTTGAGAATCGCTCTGCCGGGAGACACCTATTTACATTTTTTAGAAAATGAACTGCACGGACTGCTAGAGGAGGAACATCAGAAACCAAATGTTTTACCAGCACGATGGAACACCTGCACATTAGGCTCGTGCAGTCAAGCAACATTTGGATGAAAGGTTTCCAGGGAGTTGGATTGGTCGTGGTAGTAACATTGGTTGGCCTCCTAGGTCTCCAGACCTTACGCCACTCGATTATTGTTTATGGAGCTGGTTAAAAAATGAAGTGTATCAAGTAAAAGTGGTCACTCCTGCTGCATTAATTCAACGGATTAGGAATGCTGCTGATAATATCAAACATCAACCTGACGCAATCACGAACGCAACCAGCGCCTTTGGTACGCGATGTAGGAAATGTTTAGAAATTAATAGTTATTCCAGTTTATTCACAAATGTTTATTCCAAGGACATTTAAATAGAAGTTTGAATTTGGCGGTGTTATAGTAGTTCCACGAACCAACGCTTCGATGCTCTACGACTTTTCACAAATACATAAACATCTTCCCATTTATCCGTGTCTAAAGCCTGTATTACTCGATCAAAATGCATGCAATTTTTTTTTTCAGAAATGCTCAAACGTTTAACTTTGACAGCCAGAGATTTAAAGAGATAATTCAGGTCTCCGCCAATTCTTGCTTCACGATTGTTTATTTTTGACTTTAAGGTTAAGGGTTAAGATTGTTTAGCAATTTTAGAGCAGCGAAGTGTTTGTAGCAATTTTAGAGCAGCGAAGTGTTTGTAGCAATTATAGACACAGATAACTTAACCGCTTCTATTTTAATTAAATTTATCCTTTTTACAAAATAATTTGTTGCAGCAGAAGCAACTATTTTTAATGTCAACGTCAAATTTGATGTGACGTCATCAAAGTCTACCAAAGTTGCCACTTACACGAGGAGTTTGAGGTGAATGTGAATGGCTTTGACACCCA